>BQNB010123612.1:0-20067 GCA_026074375.1 Tanacetum coccineum
TAGTTAATTTTAGTGTAAATTGAATCAATTTTCTCGTAGTTTTAGAAAACCAATCCCAAATTTGTTCCATTCAAGCATCAATATCAAACCGTCATTCGACTTTCCATTCATCCCTCACCGGGGAAACGACCAAGGAATTCAGCTTCCTGGTTTTTTATAATTGTGATTTTTTTTATTCTTACCCCCTTATATTTATATATTTATATAAGTATTTTATATTTATATATTATATATTTTAAAGGTAGCATCAGAATCGATCAGGGAGCATATGTACTACCCCTGGCTTCATTATGGAGATTATGATCGTTATTACTTCAGCACTTGTGATGATGCTCGTTGTTCATTTCATGATATATATATGTAGAGGTTGTTGTTACCTCAAGACACTTGTCGTATCTTAGGAGTATCTTGACTCCAAGTGTGGGCAATTCCAGTTAGCGAATATATCACTCGTTTACCTCATTCGATTGCATTGATTCTTGACTCACTACTTCTTGTACTTGCCATGATCCTTAATCCTAAACCACCTTAATGTCACTTTATGAACAATTGATTCCAAAAATATACAATAATTTATGAAAAGTTTTCTTTTTGACGAGGACGGATGTGTCGTCGCTTGGTCCTCAATTATGCATAGCCTAGCTAACTATGCATAATTCAGGAAGAGCCACGCTATGTCGGATTAATCGTCGCCCTTAAACTAGTGGTTTTGGATAGATGTTTGGGTGAGAACACTTCCAAATGATGGATCCTTATGCAAGTAATCCAATTCGATTCGATTTCGTAAGAACAAGTCCGAATTTTCTTGCTTTTTTTGAAATCTTTTCTTTCAGATGGTGTTGACTTAGAAAGTCACCTTGACTGAATAATTTTGGAAAATATTTCCGTGTGTCATGTGTATCTTGTGAAATCCAATCTAAATCCATGTTGGTGATGAAATACCAAGAAATCTGATACCGACACTGAGAAGAAATTTTAACAAGATCGGAAGACAGCCAAAGTGGATGAAAGCCGAGTACGAGTAACTCCGAGGCTAATGAAGAAGACTTCTCCTCATTAATGTATGCTTACTTCTCTTTCTTTCATTCTTCCGATATGTCGATCAACGTCCGTAGAGGAAAGTTTCTTCTACATCAAACTGTGAATTATCCTTGTTGAATAAAACCTTAACCGTGAAGAAAACTTCTACCCCCGAAACGTATGTGTTCGGTCATCTTAATGTTACGAATGAATTACACAAGCTCGTGTTGTGGAATTGAGGTGTTGATTTGTTCGTATTTTGCCTTGTAACTCGAATACCAACGTAGAGTGGTGACTAGGATTCATCGTTATGGAGTCACACAAAGTTGTCAAAGGAGAGCCTTCGGCGTGAGAGCCAAGCACAATGGTCGGATCCTACTATACGATAATGATGTCGTCCGTCTTCATTTTCGACGGGAATAAAACGGTTACGAGATGGACAGTTGGAGTTTGCAACTTCTTGGCGGTAGATAAAAGACATTCTCGTTTGCGTGCTTTCTGTTTATTCAGTTGAGGAATCCTTGTGCTTGACTTGATCCGCTTTGATCATCGATGGTCAACGGCGGATAGCTATAGTTGAAAAATTATGTGCAAAACTTTTGCTTGTTATGTGTTTATGTGATATGTGATTTAGTCGAGTGGTCATACGTTGTGCGAGCTCGAAGGTCGGCATTGTGAAATGACGTCCGATCGTGGGTAACGCGTACCCTGATTTTAGCCCCCCGTTGAAAGACACGGATAAGGGTCCTCGACGCTCGTTGAAAGACACGAGACAGAGTCAGGTAGGAGCGGTCGCGATTGGTGTGCGAGCTCGATAAATCCACGGATGGAACCCGGGCCGGTGACGATCGTGCCTGGAGCACCGTGAAGGAATTGACAGGGTTTTGAGAATAATAAGCAAACTTGCCATTAGATAGGGGATGGATCCATGGCTATAAAGTCCATCAAGACACCCCGAGATATTAAATATATCTCTTTTTAGGGATGGAACCATTGGATTTAAAGTCCTGAGCACCCAGTGATTTTTAAAATTCTTTTTGGGGATGGATCCGCGTGTGAAACCCATACAATGATAAGAGTCTTTTTTTTGGATATGATCATGGGTTTCAGGCCGTGAACAATCTATAACTTTAAAAAACTTTTCTTGGGCTGACTTAGCGGAATTAAGTCAAGATTGTTGTAATCATGGCTTTGGCTATTTAGCAAGCATGTCGTTATGTTGGTATTATATGTGCTTAATGATAATTTAACCTTGGTGTCGATTAATGCCGTAGTGCTTTCGATCGATTTTATGTATATATTAGTTGATTTTCGCAATAATGCGCTTTCTGTCAAATTGCTTGGTTGACGGTTAGCGAGCATGCAATTATGTGATTTAGTACGCTTAATGATAAGCGTCTTGTTTTGAAAAAATTTGTAACACTTTCGATGGAGTTATGTACACTCCAGACGATTTTTATAATGACGCGATCTCTTTTATCAAGACCCGTTGGTCGTTATGTGATTTGATTTGATCGGTGTGATCACCGATGATTTTTTGAATTGATAGTCTTTTTGAAAATTTTCCAAAAGCGCCCGTGGTCGTGTGGCCAAAATGTAAGAACATGTGAATTCATTCGAGAATGACATCTTTCACTCATTGCAAGCAAAATTGGGATGAATAAAGCGATTAAGCGCCGGGACGTCGCTTCCTAAAGGAGGGGGAGATGTGAACAAACGTCAAT
The DNA here is from genome assembly GCA_026074375.1 of Tanacetum coccineum. Taxonomy (NCBI): domain Eukaryota; kingdom Viridiplantae; phylum Streptophyta; class Magnoliopsida; order Asterales; family Asteraceae; genus Tanacetum; species Tanacetum coccineum. The sequence goes on from BQNB010123612.1 coordinate 2,745, forward strand.
TTGCGGGAAGTATAAATAAACTATTTTACCCTTTTTTTTCATGTTTGACTTGACTTTTGACCGTTTGATCTTTTATTGTCATATATAATAAACATTATCGCTTAATCGGTATTTTTAGGATTTTATTTTAATAGTAAATTAATCATTTCTGATTATTACTTAATTCTCTGTTTTATTTTTTTATTATTTTTAAAATATATTTGGCTTGAAAACAAAAACATCGCGTACGACACAATACCAATTATTTTAATTTTAAATATCAAAATTTACTTAATAAAAATATTTAATAAATAAAGTATCCTTTTATTTAAAAACGTATATTATTATCAGTGAGTATTCGAGTTGACATTTTATTTGTACGAATAAGTATACACAGTGATACAGTGTCTTATAATAATAAAAAAAACGAACATTTTAATGAACGTTACAAAAATATTTATGAATATGGCGAATAAATATTATTTTTAAAATTTAAAATTTAAATCATTCATTTTATTTTCTTAATCGATATTTTTATTTAAAATCGGTAATTTTAAATACCCTCGCGAATCTTAAATTTAATTATCCGTTTTTTTCACGATCAGAAAAACCCAATGACTCCGTTTTCGGGCCTTCCAAATATTTTTATTTTTTGCTATTTTTCTTTTTCTCGTGATTTTATATTGCACTAGAATAATTAGCGTTGTTAGGAAATAATCGATCGGGTAGGAAAGGTTTTAGGCCCATAGATTAAGAGTCTTATTAGTTAAGTAGGAATGGGCCATGCCCACTCCCTCCCCTCTAATAAACCGGACGTTCAACAACCCACACATCCCTTTTTTTTAGCAACTAATACTTATCCCTCTTATAAATACCATCTTACCTAATTAAAAACACACATTCCCTAAAAATAAGAAACCAACCGAATTTTTCTTCATCCCTCTCCCTGGTTCGACTACTGTTAACCCAAATCCACCATTTTCATTCTCAAAACTCCACCAAATCTCCTCCAATAAACCCCTAAATCACTACGATATAAACCTATAATTATCCTCATTCCATAAAAACCATTCGTGCAAGTGGTTTAAAAGAAAGCTAGATTTTAGATTCATAAGAATTAGGGTTTTTGGTCTGATTGTGAGCATACGTGTTTTCAAGGAATGAATTGGAGTTGAATGTGCTAGAGATTAAGTAATTAAAATCAAGTCAAGTTGTTGGTTTTGGTGTACAAGAATAGGCAGCCCACAAACACCACTTAGGTGTTGTGATTGATCATTTTCTCCATTTTATTTTGTGTGGTAAATTTCCTTTTAAAACCCTAACTTGTTGTTTTAATTTTCTAGCTAATGCATGTTATTGACTTTTACTTTTATGATCATGCAAGTAATTTTTATAATTAATCTTGGTAAGTTAAGGTATGTGATGTGTAATGGTTATGGGATAGGTTGCATTGAAGTAATTTGGCCTTGTGATGGATTAAATTAGGATTTAGAAGTGTTTTGGATTGAATTGGAATAGTGAAGTGCGGACTGTTTCCAGATCAGTAGGTAAACGTGTAGTTTTCTCAAACTTTTTGGCTTAGGTTCTGTAAACAAATATATGGGTGATTAGATCATAGGTTTAGCTCATGTGATGTTGGATGCTCAACCAATCCTCGGATGTGGGAGATATGATCAAATACGATATGGAGTCGAGTCCTGGACCTTTTGATTAGAAAACGTGTTAATGTCGGGTTTTTAAACGAAAAGTTTGGGTTTTAAGCATGGGGTAAATAATAGATATCTTTATAGGAAGTACCAAAATTTGGCCTCACATTCATTGCTATTTTAGTTTAGGATTTATGACTAAAACGGCAAAACTAAGAAATTCAGTTAATAATCTGGTTTGACCTTCAGTTAGTAAAAATCAATTTCCCGTGGATTGGTGAATGGTATGAATGATTGGATTAATGTTTTGAAAACTAGATTCATGTGGCTTTCCAGGGGTGAAAACGTCACCTTCATATCTTTTATGGAATAAGAGATATGGTGCAGTTATTGTGACTAAATTTTGAAAAGGGGTGTTTTCTGTTTTGAGTTAGCGATAGTAAATTGATCTTTTCTAGAAATTGGTAAACATTTGGAGTTTTAGGCTTGATTTTCTTGAAAGTAGACTTCAAGGCCTTTCCAAGGGTAAAAGCCTCATGTCTATATCCTTTATGGTTTAGGATTTATGCTCTTTTGAAAATGACTAGAACCAGAAAATTGACTTTTACGTCTAGGATTGGAAAAATGAAAAGTGTGGCCAAATAAGATTAAGATAGGAATTAAGGGGCGAGACTTAGTAGATGTTTATTTGGGTATGACCAGAGGTTAAACATCATTGGACTTTATAAAAACACTTTGGTTTAGTCGTGGTGCAATATTGTTCTTGTTTTGGGTTTTATTATCTAGTATTGAATAATTATTCTATCATAATGATATTATACAATATTCTAAGTCGCGCCTTGCTTTATAGGTCCCGACTAATCTTTGGAGTCATCTTCTCATACTCGGTTTCTCCTTCGATCATCTACATACGGTGAGTTCATAGCCTCGCATTTAATTCTTTTTATGTTTTAAAAACCCGCGAGGGAGATACATGCTTGTTTTGGAAAAATCGAACACATGTGATTTTATTACGTGATCGTTGCTATGAGTGATTTGTTGTGGCCCTTCCTTCATGAACCGTCAATCGCCGATAACCGGTGAACGCTAATGCAATAATAATAGATCTATTTTGGCCTAACGACTGTCACAGAGTGTGTATCCTGGGAGGGCAACTGAGAATATTGTACTTTTGTATTGGGAGTGTAGCACTCAGGTTTGGGCACATGGTTAAGGTTTCGGTTGTGGCTTAGCATCGTTGTGATTTTATATGAACTAAATTTTGCTATGCTTGTGTTCAAAATGATTGTTATAAACTCTATGGATTCACTCAACATTTTTGTTGACGTTTTTAGCATGTTTATCTCAGGTATATACTTGCTAGCTTGGATGGGATGGAATGCGGATATCGAAGGACGTGGACTTGGTGAACTTTGCACATATGATAAAATGTTTTCTTTTAAAGAAACTTAAACATGTTGTGGATTATTTTGAAATGAGTTTTTATAAAGTTATTGGGACCTTGTAACTCTGATCTTTTTAATAATAATTGAATGTCGTTTAACGTGACTCGTGAGCTTATATTATGAAGTAACACCCCAATGTTGTATTCTGATGCGTATAAATTTAAGGGTGTTATAAATTGCTTGAATATTTAATTGTTTTCCTAATACACTATTCTGGTCAATAACTCGATACGGCGTATCCACTTCCATTGGATACGTTGTATTGATAAGTGTAAAATACACATATCTGTTTATACCTAAAATAGCCCAATTAAACCCAAAACAGACTAAAAATGGCAAAAATATACTTGTTTTTGTGTTTTGTGTGTGCAGGTACGGATATATCAAATATCAAAAGAAAACCGTCAAAAACGGGCAAACACGAACACAGGTAACGGGAAGGGCACAAAAGAAGCTAAAGAGCAAAAGCCAAAGCCAGGAAAAGTATAAAAAAAGTCAAAGTTGTGGTTCAACGTTAAGTTAAGGAAAGTTCAAACATTGGTCAACAAAGTCAACTATTAAAGACAAACCCTAAATGTTTTCATTTCATGTCCTCCAAACTTCAAATGTTACACAAATGGTCCCTAAACCTTTAATGGGCCTAAACTTACCTTAAACATTACCCGGATCCAAAAGCCCAAAACCAAAAGCCCATTACCTTAGCCCATTTTCCCTTTTATAAAACCACAGGGACCATTGTTGTCATTTCTAAAAGACCTTTTACACTACACCTTCATAAAACAAAGACAAGGACTATATTTGCCATTAGCCCAAAGCTCACACCCGTTTTTTACCCTTTCAGTTATAAAAAGAAAAAAATGGCGCCAAAACCATTGTTACTATTCATCCGTCGTCTCCAATTTACCCAGGGTCAAATCAAGGGGCTTTTTGCAATTAAGGGTTAAAATGGACAATTCAAGGACTCTAAAGCATGATGGCAGGGAGAAAGTTGTAAATTCAAGGTTCTCATTAGCTCACCATCAAGCAAAGCCACGAAGGAAGCACAAGGATGATGGGTTTTTACTCTACAATCACTCACACAACAAGTACAAGGGCCTCAACAAGGATTGCCAGCTTGGCAATCCGTGTGAGATGAAAAGTGATCCAAGGGTGGACAATGAAGATCCAATCATTGAGAAGATCGTACGGATATAATTGGGAGGAGCGTCTAACTGACATGGCAGCCTAGAAGCTTCTTCAGGATGCTACAAATAGCACATTCACACACACATTTAACATTCTTCTTTTTTTTAGTTTTTGCTTAAATGTAATTTTAGCTTAATTTTAGTCAATGTAATTTTCACCTTTAATCTCTTGTAACTTTCCTTTTTATCATGTAATCAAAGTGTTCAGTTAATGGAATTTAGTTTTTAAAAGCTTTCTCAATCTCTTTTATCTTATTTTAAATTCTAAAAAGCTCAATTATCTTCAACTGTTACCTATAAGCTCTCAATAGCTCTAATAAGTCTTTAAGCTTATTATTAAGCTTAAACATACCTTAAATTTACATTAACTCTAAAATCAGAAGTAAACCTTTGCTATTTGTACATTTTGGACTTATGGAAGGGGATTCAGTTAAGGAAGGAATCCCATGGACTAATACTGGCTTATTTCTAATAAGCCAGAGTTGTTGATTAAGCTCAATTGAGCCTTAGCTTCTGTTAAGCTGAAGCTACTTGTAAGTTTGCTTTTAAATTCCTTTGTCTTTAATTTCTAGTTTAATTAGCTTAAAATTGCTTAAATAGGTTAGATTTGCTTATTTGCTTATTAATTGTGCTTATCTGTTTTCTAGCTGCTTATTTGAGTTTTAAATTTCTACTTAGTGCTTACTCATTAAATTTAGTCATCTATTTTTAGCTTAATCTTTAAATTTCATTTCTGTCTTAAAAACATATAAAAACCAAAAATATTAGTTAGCAACTAGAGTAGATCTTTAAATTCAGCTTTAATAATTGTTGATTTATGCTTATTAGGGGTAATATAAGCTTTATGATATATGGTATTAATGTCTTATTCATTAGATTATCATCTTAGTTGCTTAATCAAATATGTCAAGTAGTTAAAGGAGTGTTTGGTTTAAGCCTAAATGACCACTAAAAGTCAAAGTGACTTAGTAATTTCTTTTTGGTTAGTTGAATCAGCATATTTGATTAGGTTTTGAGTTATTTTGAATCATTAGTTTAAGCTTATAATCATTTTGAGGCTTAATATTTTCATCTCAGCACCAGGGGACTTTTTCCCTTTGTCTTTGCTTGTGCAAATTTGAACCAAGCCATACAAGGCTTGGTTATTACTTATTTTGTGTTTTTGCACACTCAATAAGAGTGTTAAGTGCAGATTTAACCTCATTAGGTGCCTGCATTTGAGCTTGGCTTTGCCATTTGCATCAGCAATGGTAACTTACCACTACTGTCATTATAAGATTTCATTTTAGCTAGGAAACTTAGGTTTAGGTTTTCAAAATTTTTTATTCCCAGTATTGCTCTTAGTTTAGATATAGCTTTAGATAGATCAAGCTTTAGTTTTCATTTTATAGCTCATTTCCTTAGGTGCATTTAGTTTTAAAAGTCATTAAAAAGCCAAAAAGACCTAAAACAGTAGGTGAGTAGTATTAGCTTCTAAATTTGGATTTCAAAGTCATAATAGCTGTTTTTATAATTAGAATTCATAGTTTATAAGTTGTTTGTTAAGTTTGATAAAGCTAAGGGTCTGTCATAGCTTAATGAGCTTAAGTGCTTAATTTGAATTTGTGCCTTTTAAGTTGGTTAATGAGTTTACAGTTTTTGTCTTCAATTTATGATAACTTTTAGAGTTTATAGGTCAAATAGCTTGTCATTTTTAGCTTAAACACATCATAAGCTTTCCATAACAGTTTTTAGTTTGCAATTTGAGCTTAAATTGAATCTTATGCTAGTGCTTAAGTGTAATCTGGTAATCTAGTTTTAATAAGTAGATTTTAGCTTTAAGAGCTTAATCAAAAATGAGCTTATATTAAGCATTGTGCAAACACTTAATTGCAATCAAAGATTTTTAAAGCTCAATAGGCCACTTACTGACCTGCCATTTTCAAAAGCTTTTAAAAAGCTTAATTTTGAGTTTAAGCTAGTGTACCTTTTATTAAAGTTGTTTAGATTTGTGTCCTCTTTAAGTCCTAATATTCGGTTTTTCATAAAAGTAAAAAAAATTTAAAAAAAGCAAAAAGGGGTTTTGCCAGGTTCGAACTCAAGACCTTAAGCACACAACACACACACCTTATCACTGCCCTTGGGACTTGTCACATGTCCTAGTTTGCACCATTTAATAGATAACCTTTTTCTCATTTCCTTTTTATGTAATAAGCCGTAGCTTATCTTAGGGCTTATTGAGCTTATTTGGTTAGCTGAGTTCTTTGGTATATTTTTCCTAGCTTCTTTGTTGCTCTTTAGATTTTCCCTAATTTTTTTAGATTTTTCCTTTTATTTTATTAATTTCTAAGATTTTTCGAAGGTTTTAATTTTAGAAAATACATAAAAAATAGAAAAAAGTTTTTCAAAATTACAAAAAATAGTTTTTAGGTTTATAAAAAATAGCTTTAGTTTTACATTAAGAAAAATCATTTTCACCCTTTTTAGATTTTAAATTTCATTTTTGAGATTTTATTTTTAATTTTAAAAATAGGATTTTAATTTTTAAAATAGTTAAAAATAGTTTCCTTAGCTTTTATAACATTTTTGACTTTTCTAAACTTAAAAATTATTTTTCCCAATTTTTATGACTTTATTTGCTATTTTTAGGATTTAATTAGATTTAAATAGTTTTAATTCATAAAAAAATCAAAAATAATCAAAAAAATATTTTTCTTTTTCTTAAAATTTTTTTTCGTCCTAATTTAGGTTTAGAAATTTAGTTTGCATTTTTAGGAGTTAATTTTGATTTACTTGTTTATTTGTCACGTTTTATTTGTTTCCCGTTACCCTTTTTAAGAGCTTAATTGTTTTTAATTGTTCATTTTTACTTGTTGCTTTTATTTGGTAGTTATAGATCATCAAAATATCCTTGCTTTCATTCAAATCATAATCCGAGCTTAAACGTGGTTTCAATTGCACAAGTCGTTGGGGAAACGACCCGGGTGATCATTCTTACCCGGTTTAATATACGTATTATATATTATATTATATATATTTTTAAGAGTGAATTTTATCAAGGGTAACTTGGTAATTTTCTTAATTTCTCTTTGGAATTATAATATATTATATATTTTTGCGTGTATAAAACTATATCAATCAGTTTTTGGCGCCGATGCCGGAGATTTGTATAAAGATTCCTTCGTTTATGTTTGTTGATTTGGTTTGAAGATCCTTTCGTCCTCGAAAGTTTCATTTTTGTTAAATATTTCAAAAATCCAAAAAAATAAAAAATATAAAAAGTAAAAATATTTTCTTTTTCTTTTTAGTATAATTATCATAAAAACATAAAAAAAATCAAAAATAAAAAAAATTGTCCTTAAAAAAGAAATAAAATACACAAAGTTGGTAAACGAACACCAACATATAATACTCTCAATCGAGGTATTATCAAAAATAAGTTCCGGTGAACTTGAAAAGTTCCCAAATCGAACCAAAGATCCAAAAAACTTGCCATTTGTGTCACTTATGAAGTACGGCTTACCTTGAAAAGCAATTTTTGAGAGTTACCGTGAAGTAAGTTGATTATTTGGTTTTAAGTTGTCTTCCGTATATCCGTTTAAAATAGATTGCTAATAAAAAAATAATTTAAAATTCAAAAAAAAAACTAAAAAAATTAGTGTAATTTTTGTTTGTTTTTTAATTTCTTTATTTTTAGTGCATGCGCACTCGATCTCAAGCTCGTAATCGAAATCGTCGACAACAACAATTAACAACGGTTATTGTTGAGGAACCCGAGTTTCCAATGGCCGACAATCGTACCAAGGCTCAGATGCTACAAGCTCCCATCGAGGGATACGAAGATGCAATTGTTGTTCCACCGATAAATGCAAACAGTTTCGAGCTTAAACAACCTTTGATCAATCTTGTGCAAAGTAATAAGTTCACGGGTAGACAAGACCCTCATAATCACCTTCGATTTTTCAACAAAGTCACTTCAACGTTTAGACATTCCGAAGTTCCGAACACTTCGATTAAGCTTTTGCTTTTTTCTTTCTCTCTAGACGGTGAAGCCCGAGATTGGCTAGATAAGGAACCTCCTAGATCAATTCTCACATGGGATGACCTTGTTTTAAAGTTCATAAATCAATTCTTCCCACCTTCGAAAACAACTTACCTTCGGAATGAAATCACTACTTTTTACCAAAAACCAAACGAAACCTTCAACGAAGCATGGGAACGTTTTAAAGGACTTCTTCGTCAATGTCCTCACCATGGTTTCTCGGAATTACACCAACTTGATACGTTCCCATTCTTTTGAATACAATGATCAAGAATGGCCTTAGATTCCGCCGCGGGTGGCAATTTTCTAGATAAGATGCCTCGAGAAGGTTTAGCCATAATCGAAAGTAAATCCAAAGTGCGTTATTCAAGAAGTCGTCCGAATGATTCAAGAGCGATTACGAATGCTCCTTCTTCTACTTCTTCACCTTCCAATAATTCTTTCGAGATTCAACAAATGGCCGCCTTACTTGAAGACAAAATGAATATTCGAATGAGCCGTTTAGAGAAAGCGATTAGTGAAAAGAATGCTACGACTCCTGCTACCGTCAAAGCAGTCGAGGAAGTTTGTGTCACATGTGGTTCAAATCATAACTTCAACAATTGTCCGTTAACAAGGAACGATTTTCCCGTTTTTCATGATAACATTCATCAATTCCAACAAACCGCCGCCGTTGGCAATTTTGTTCAAAGGAATCCTCCTAATTTGGCAAACCAAATGAGACCACCGGGTTTCAATCAACCAAATGTTCAAAGCAACCAAGGAAACCAAAACCGATATCAAGGAAACAATTTCAATTCGAATCAAAACCGTGGAGGCAATTTCAATCAAAACCATCAGAACAATCAAGGTCAAGTTTTTCAACCACCAACCAATCAACCACCGGTTTACCAAGTTCCACCATATCAAGCTCCTACACCCCAAATCCAAGGTGTATCGAAAACGGATTTTGAAAATTACGTCAAGGCAAACGATGCGGTGTTGAAGAATGTTCAAAATCAAGGACAAAATTTGCAGAATCAAATGGCTAATGTTACGAGTTTGTTGACAAGTCTTTGTAATAATTTCAAAAATTCCACCTCTACTTCAGGAACTCTTCCAAGTCAAACCGTAACTAATCCTCGTGAGCAAATTAATGCTATCACCACAAGGAGCGGTAAGACTTTGGAAGGACCTTCGACTCCTCTTGTTCCTACACCCGTAGTTTCAAATCCTCAAAAAGAACCCGAACAAAACCCGGAGACGTCAACGGAAAAAGTGAAAAATCCAAATTTGGAAAATACCGCACATGTCCCACCTCCGGAGGAAGAAGAATCCATTTTCATGGAAATTCCAAAACCAAAAGCAAAGCAAACCGTTAATGTTGAAATTCAAGATCTTAATTCTCCAAGACCTAATCAATCTAAACTTCCATACCCCGAGAGGATGAAAGTGAGAGAGAACGATAAACCAAGTGCTCAACATAGCCGGTTTTTGAAGATGTTCAAACAACTCCGTTTAGAGATTGGATTGAAAGATGCTCTTATCGAAATGCCGAAGTTCAACAAATGGTTAAGCTCGTTGCTAAGGAACAAAGAGAAGCTCGAGGAGATCGCCATTACGACTGTGAATGCTGAATGTTCTGCTATCATCATGAACAAAGTTCCCGAGAAGCTTGAAGATCCGGGAAAATTTCTTATCCCATGTGCTTTACAAGAACTCAAAGAAAACAACGACTAGTTTTGCCTTAATATAATTATAATATAGTTTAACAAACCCTTTCAAGACTTTTTTTGCAAAAGAGAAAAAATTCTCGATAAAGAAAGGAAGATAATCCTATCCTAAGCTCTTCAAAGTTTATGATAATATTATGGAAATTTTTTTCTCTTTATTTGTCTTCGTCCTCTTTTTTCCCGTAAAGTACTTAAAACAATCAATCTTCCCCAAATCGTCCACTCTTTTCCACTTTGAGCTAAAAGTTTCCCTCCTTTTATTTTTTCCTCGCTTTTACGTTTTCTCTCGCGGGGGGAATGCTGCTGTGGCTGAATGTGCCTTTGTTCTTTCCGTATGGTTTCTCTTTTCAGTAATTTCAGCTCAGTTTTCTTCTCGTTTACCGCTAAGTTTCCGTTTTGTGTGTTATTTGTTTCCGCGGATTGATTAAAGATGCTCTTCGCTGTCGTCTCTCATGCAATTCATGATCGAATTGTCGATGGATGGGGATTCATATGTATGAAGGAAAATAAAAATAAAATAAGGAAAACCTAAAAATGGATGCGTCTTGCCTCATAAACATTCCTGGATTCTGCCGCGAAAGTTATGCTGTTTGCTGTTTTTGGCTCTTTTGTGCGTTTTGGACGATTTGCTTGGTGCTAATATCCTTGCTGCTTGCTATTTGCCTATTGCTTTATTATTCGTGGCCTTTCTATGCCATGCTCACATGTTTCCTTCTGTTGCTATTTTTTAAGCTTGTATGCATCACGCGGCATGGGGGATGTTTCCGAGTAGGGAAAAAAACAAATCGAAAAATCTGAGTGGGGATGCTTAAATAATGTAAAATAATGAAAATAAACGAAAGAACTTTAAATAAAAGAACTAAGGATTAGAAGTTTATTCAGGACAATAACCACGTTACCTACAACGCGCCCAAAGAACCCCAAAAAAACCATAGCCCTTACCCATCGAACCTATGTTATAACAACTTACAAACACCCCACGGCCTCCCACCTACCAAAGCTACACCACGAGTCCGTCACAACACTCATATATCTTCACCAAGTAATAACCTCAACACGTCTACCACTCGAAACCTCTGAGGTGACTCGCCTGGTCGCAATCCATATAATTTTCATATCAAATCCCAACATCCGCCCATGTAGACTATTTAATTAATTTTCTTTTTTTTTTTATTCCGTGCAGATGGTATAAACTGATATTTGCTATAGTAGTAATGGGCCCTACAAGTTTGTCTTACATAAGAGAGTGTGGAGGAGTAGGAGCCCTTAAAATCTTAATATGCTAAACGGACTTCCGCAACGTTAGTCTCGCCACACACTCCACGCCCATGCTTCGACCCACTTCAGTAACCATATGCTATCTTAGTTACATCAGTTGTCTTAAATGACCAAAAGCGGAAAAAAACGAGCTAGGGAACAACTGACACCGGGACTACTCCGTGTGTGGAATGTATGCTATGAGGACATACGGTGTAGATCAACGTCCAGATTTTGAACTTACAATTTATTTCCTATTTAATACTAAGTTTGGACATTAAAGGAGATAATACACCTTCACATTTTAAGTGAAAGCAAAAACGCAGAGAGTTATTTTATACCCATGATCTTTAAATAGTCTCTAAAACCAGAAGAGTGGGACAATAGTATCTTTGACCTTAGATTTCATTCTTATGCATCGATCTTTTTAGCTACGACCTGTGGTTCCTCCTTCTTCTACTCGTCACTTTCTACCGACTATCTCCTACTAATTTTGTTCCCGTCGATTGGAGGAACTTTATTTCTGTACTCCCGTGCCTAATATTTTTACTTGTACTAAAATGAGATTTTGTTAGAATTAAGCGAGCTTAGAATTAAGGCCCCGAGCCGGGCTGGGAGACAATTTTACTCTAAACCAAAGAACCAAAACCATCAATGCCAAACTCACGCGGTGTAAGGAGAATGCCGACAACAACAATGTTATTGTCAGGTATAGAAAGTTTTGTAGCATACTTTCCCCATTTTCCCCCGCCTCTCTCTAACATCTACTTTCAAGAGCCCCGGCCCAACTGATTTTTGTTGTTCTTGATTTCAATTAATAGAAGAGATGTAGCCGAATTCCTCGAGTACCATTGATGATAATTAAACCATCGGGAACCTTTCTTATTATGGACACACAACATACGCTAACAGAAATAAGGAGCGAAAGAATCGCTCATGCGTATAAATGATGTGTAGTGAAGACCTAATGAGAGATTACGCTTAGGGAAAATGAGATGATAAGGCGCAACAAACAAAAACAAATGAAGACAAACACTAATTATACTGAGAAGAGACATTTAAACACTAATAAGCAAGAGAATAACAAATAAGCAATATTAAAACTAAAACTAAAAAGCAATTTAAAACTGGAATTTAGAAGAGAATGAAAAAGGGGAACTACTACTTGATTCCTTTAGCTAAACACACAGGAACCAACATCTAAGCAGCACACAAGCTCTCTCTAAGCTTATGCAGTAATGCTACAGTAGTAAAAGTCATCTCCTGGGCGATCTGTTCCTCAGGATAAGATACACCCCTTCCAAGCTCAATTACAATATCATACATACCATACAATACGTTAACACGATTTAAGGTTTAGATTATAACAACACTAAACGGCACTCAAAACCAAAACGACTCTATTTATCAGATGATTGAAACTTGAACAAGAGAGCTCTGCTCATTAATAGCTTATGACGAAGAATAATGTTAGGCGGCTTAAAATCGAACAGAGTTGATCATCAAATAGATTCTAAAAACACTAAACAACAACTATCACACTTAATTACAAAAGAAAGTTAGACATTCACAAATAACTTGAAAACAGGACACAAATTACATTTTAGAAAATTACGAACTATTGTAAACAGGAGCAAGAATGCGTAGGGCTTAGTGATAACATATTAGAAATCAAGGCTTATTGCGACTATTACTATTTTGGTATGTATAAATAGTGATAACATATTAGATATCAATAAATGCATGAAATTAATCAGTAAATACTAAATTTAGAATGAAGCTGCTAAATGTAATGATATGTATAGCAACCATGCACATACAATAAGCGGATTTTAGTTTAAAGAGATAACTTAAGTACTATACCTATATCTGAACTAGTGCTTCAGACCGAGACTCAAATATAACAAGAACACCAAGGGGAGATGACATCTTCTCCAAACTGAAACCATCTGCCAACTGGATGCAACAGTGGTTGTTAAATAAAACATGGATCCACAACCGAGAACAACTAGCAGCAGTAACTGCGTCAAGCAGCACTAACCTTTGCTGGAAGCACTAATCTATGCTCGCAGCACTATGTAGACAAAAGACTTAGTACTATTGCTGGCAGCACTAATGTATGACAGCAGTATTAACATGAACTTTCAATAACAATTACAATGATTTTTTATTGCATTGTCAGTCCTGCCAATGCGCAACAATGAACTAGGTGAGAATTTATGTAATCTCTGTTGGCTTGAAAACTAAAACATGTAATAGAAAAATCAATGTAAAAGAAGCCCTTGAAAGATGTTATTAAGTATACCTTCCGGGTAGATGTTTAGCTATCTCTGCCCATTTGTTGCCGTGTATTCGGTGGTAATATGCCAGAGTGGATTCCTTCTCTTCACATCCAAAATCAGAACAACAGTAAGATTGAAAACAAATGGAACATGATCTTTGTAAAATTTCAATTGGTCAGATTGAAATCACCCATTTTGTACAGTGAAATGTATATTAAGCTGTTTACAGGTTATGCTGTTGTTTATGAGCTCTACAATAAGAGTAACAAGAACGATCAACAATTACCTGATTGTGTGGTAATGAGGGTTGACACTATCAGGTCGAGTAGCAACCACATTTCATGTCTCTCTCCATCTTTAAGATCATTAATCTTTACACAACATTTACTGCATAAAACATCCATAATCCAGTCATGTAAACATATAGTCAAACCTTAAAGAAAATATCCAAGAAACAGAGAATAAAAAAAACAAACCCAAGGGTGTCATCAACAAAGTGATCTTTACCACGAACCGAAGGTCTTTTTTCCTTTAGAATAATGCCTACACCATGGGTGATACTCCTGTACTCGTTCTGCTCCCTGCAATAATTTGATACATATATAGGTTAAAGATTATTCTTTGAACATATACCTTGCACAATTGCACCCAATTTAGTTTATTGCTTAACAAACTAACTGTTTTGGCCGTTGCCTGTGATTGCACCTGTACCCGTGAAGAAAATGGCTATGTGACCTTGGGTAGTTTGAATTCAACAAAAAGAGCATACATACAAATGAATTAAGCTGATAACATAGTTACAAATGGCTTACTAAATTACCCATTTTAGCCCGTAACACAACTTGTTTGACACGCCCATTCCATCACATGCATATATATCAGATTTCCATATAAGTGTTGCGCAAAAAGCTGCTAGTGTACTTGAAGTATGCTTAGCAGAGGATACATATTCTGGTAAGCTGACATAATCAAGAACAATCGGTTGCTCCTACACGATCTTGGGACTGAAAAAATTCAAATGACGAATAATTAGTAAGTAGTAACTAATATAAGAAGTGCTAAGCGTTAAACGAATCATATGAGAGAGAGAGAGAGAGAGAGTTCTAACCTTCTACAACAAAAATACAATTGAAATACAATTGACTATAGTAACAATGGTAATAATAATATAAAGGTGTGTATGGGTCTGTTACAAATAAACATAGATACTATTGGTTTACCAGATATACACATAGTCCTCGAAATCATTTCAACAAGGCGAGACTCTTCTTTCCTCTGATATAATCATATGATCATTCCATCAATATTAATTATAGCCTTCACCTTTTAAAAAGTTCTAGTTAGCTATTATCATTAATGTTGACCAAGACTGGTGAAGCGTAACAACTAACTTAACAGGTAGAACACACCATGTCATTTCCAACTTTAAGAGTCATAGTATAAAATTGAGTAAATATGTGTAAGAAAATAGAAGTTGATGCAAATCTTATTGATAAACATTGATAACTATCTAAGTAAGCTACAATAAAGTGAGTTACAAAAAATATATTGCCCAAACAGAAGCGTTAGTAATATTTCTTATAACTAACTCAACCGTGACAAAGAGGTTGTTATTACAGTAGATAAAGATTTCAACTTCTAATGCTCAATAAAAATAACTTATTGTCAACACGTAATGATGTATTTACTAGCACCAGCCATCAATATCCTAGTCTATAGGGGATTCGGATTAAGATATCAATGGGACAAATTATTACACTATCATGCAAAATTTTTAGGAATGCATCGTACATATATATATAAAAGCATTAAAGTAATACCTTGTCTGCCCCATGGTATCGTGCTATTTTCACGTGTTCAAACTGAACAAAGCAATTTTCTTTACAAATGAACATAGATCAAAACAAGGTGGTCGGGCGGCTATAAAAGCTAGAGTCATATTGTAATTAGAAACCGAGACATTATAGTTTTGAATAAAAAATACCAGCTATAGTCTTTGTATATCATTGTGGCCACATATCGATGCATATATAACGGGATGCAAGCCCATCAAACTACAATAAATTCCCAATTAAATAATTAAACAAATCGTTATCTTAAAAAAATTCAAAATATATATTAAATAAACAGATAAGAATAGAATACCTTGGGGGTGAGCAACAATGAGATTAGTAAATGTAAAAATGGAGACGGCAAATGGTATGGAAGATGAGTCTAAATGTGAGATGGGGAAATAAAAGAAACCCTAATCAATTTAGGGGGAAATGAAATATTCGAGCAAAAGGGGGGAAATGAACTTTTTGTTCGAAATTTTTGGCGGTGTGTTTTTTGGGAAGACAAAAATGGAACTTTTGTTAAGTGTGTGACATATATTTGTCACTTTTAAATGTATACCGTGACTAATGCTTCAAACTTACTTTTCAGTTGTCACACATTTCAAATTCATATGTGACTAAATATTCAACAAAAAATAGCAGTCACTTTTAAATAATGTATGACAAACTTGACTATATGATTTAGCCACATACACAATTACTTCATGTGACCATATATGGATTTTGGTCACACTGTTCAAATGTGTGACTTATATTTGTCACATATGTATATATATAGTGCGACTAATGTTTTAAATTTATTTGTATCTGTCACACGTCCCAAATTATAAGTGACTAAATAATCAATAAAAAATTACCAGTCACCTCTGCTCACATAAATATTCAAATGTGTGACAATGAAATTCCGAAATGGTCACACAAAATGAGTTCAAGTGTGGCTGTTTATTTTATTTTGGTACATTTAGTCACATAAATATCTGACTGTGTGACCGTTCAAAAAACAGCATGTGTGACGAAATCCCAGATTTGTACTAGTTGATGTGTAGTAGGTAAAGAGAGAAGTGTCTGAGTGACTTTGCTTGAAACCAAGAGAGATGAGAAAATTGGTCAACTTGATGAACCATTGCTTGTTGGCCTATTTAAGTCCATATAGAGATTTCTTGAGTTTACAAATAGAATTAGGTAGATAGGACTTATTGTAGCCACCGGGTAGAGTCATGTATACCCCTTCTTGGAGATCACCATGCAAGAATGCATTGTTGATATCTAGTTGATGTATATGCCAGTTTGAGGTGGAAGCAAGAACAAGGATGGTTCTCACAGTGACCATTTTGGCCACTGGAGCAAATGTTTCAGTATAGTCTATGCCCTCCTTCTGAGTATGACCTTTTGCCACTAGTCTGGTCTTATACCTCTCTACAGTTCCATCAGCATTATACTTTATCCTGAATACCTACTTATACCTAATAGGAGTCTTGAATGGTGGAAGAGTAGTAATTTCCCATGTGTTGTTTGCTTTTAAAGCATCAATTTTTTTCTGCATTGCTTCTACCCATTTTGGATGTTTGGATGCTTGAGTATATTAAGTGGGTTCTGTTTCTTGGTTGAGGGAGTTAATTAGGTGTAGTGTTGCTGGTTTGGTGATGTTTGAGTAGTTAATGAAATGGGAAATGTGGTGTTTAGAGAGGATTGAGTTAACTTGATGAGATGGTTTTTAATAATGATAGTCTTTGAGTTTTGTTGGTAAAGTTTTGGTTCTTGTTGAGGTTTTTGGGAGGGTTGTTTGACCGGTTTCTGTGAGAGGTGGTTCTGTTGTTTGTGTTGTGGTAGGTGTGGTGGTTGATGGATGTTCTGAAGATAGAGGTGGGATAGGTAGTATTTCTGAAGTTGAAGGTGAGATTGATGGTATGTTAGTGTTGGGTTGTATGATGAGTGTTGTTGGGTATTGGTTGGTCTGAGGTA
>BQNB010123613.1:0-20067 GCA_026074375.1 Tanacetum coccineum
GATCCCTTGATGCCCCAAACGAGGGGGAGTCTTGGCATTATCAAATTCTTTCTCTCTACATCTCGACGATTAACCTTTTTGGATTCGACAAAAAGGGAGAGAAATTGATTAAAACTCATTAATAACTTGAAATTTTTATTTTTATTTAAAATGAGTTATAATTTGTCATCATCAAAAAGAGAGAGATTGTTAATACAAATAATGCTTAAAAACGTTATTTATATTTTTTGACTTCTCTACGTTTTGAAGAGGACAAAATGTAAATGTTGATACAAAAGTTGGACGATCCTTGATTAGATCCGGATTAGGTGTAATACGGATCTGTTAGGCTCCGGTTCCTGTATCAATTGAGTCTTGATGTATGAGACCTGCGCACTAAGAAAACAAAGCACCGTTAGGCTTACCGTGGGATTGTCTCCCACGATTATCCTCCGGCGTGAGAGTAAGTAATCGGTTTAGGGTTTAGTAGAAAGTTAGGGTTATGAGAGCATACCTTAGATGAGAGCCTAGGTGCCCTTTATATACTCCCCAAACCCTAATGGGCTTTGTCCCATTAATTAGGTTAATAACCAAGAGGCCCCACCGTTTATTTAATAACTAGTGGGCCCCTCTCATGATTATGACTCGTTCGTAACGGGTGTTATAGATACCTGCGCGCGTGTGCGCTGGTTGGGCCTCGTGGGCCTAAATCCTTGTCGTGATAGCCCATATGTCATGGGCTTCTTCGTAGGCAGTACCGTTCGGGCCTTGGAAACCCGTATTGATGTCGCTATGGCCCATTCATCATGGGCCTGGGTATGAGTACTATTCGCGGGTCGGGTTCATGACCCGAGGTTGGACTATACGTCATCATGTCCCCCCAGTCTAGTATGCGCTTGGTATGAGTACTATTCGCGGGTCGGGTTCATGACCCGGGTTCACAATAAAAATAAACGTTTACATGTTATTAATCGTTAACTTCCATTTTGACATATATCACTTAAGGTATGGATAAACAAATCATTAAACTTAATTAGTGATCAAGAAAATATTTTTCTTCTTAATCCATCACTTTTCTACAAAACTATATTTTTACATAATTACATAAAATAGTTTTGTCAAATAAAAATAATGTTTTATTTTAAAAACATAAAATTTAAAATTCAAATTTTCCCCTCAAAACAAAATAAAACTCACCAGGATAAACTTTCCCCACAAAAAGACAAAAATCGAAGCGTCAGTCTAGGGCGGCCCCCTAAGGGCCTAGGCGGCCTCCAGATATATTTGTGACCGCCGATACCGCCACCAGCTGACCGTTGGGAATTCCTGGCTATAAATACTGCAATATTCTCAGAAGAAAACTAGACCTCTTTGCATGATTTTTTCAATCTTCTTTCTCTCTCTAAACCTTCTTTCTCTCACTAAATATCTTGAACACTAACATAGTTTAATCTTGTTTCAAGTGATCAAATCACACCTTCTATCTTCTTCTTTCTTCTATCAAGTGCAAGAGAAGAACACTCGTATTTACCAAGAAACAAAGTGTTATAGATTAGTGATTTCTTCTCTCTTCTTCTAAGATTCAAAATTCTATTTTGATTATCTTGTGTAATTGTGTAAATCGGATTGTGTGTAAATCCGATAGTGTAGATCTTGTGATTGTGTATTACTTGTGAAGTGGTAGATTGGTTCTAGCTAATATTAGGACTCGACATTTAGCTAGTGTCGGAAAATAACGTAAACGATGTGTAAACTGTTTTCTCTGCCTGAAGGGAGCTTGTTGACATAGTGAAATCTCGAGTCGGATACTCGGGGAGTGGAGTAGGGTGAAGAAGAGCTTCGTAGCCGAACTACTATAAAACTTGGTATCTTGGTTTGATCGTTCTTTCCTTTATCTCTTTATATTACTTATGTAGATATTACAATTAGATAGTTATCATGATTGGTTCATATTGTTGAATTGGTTGAACATATAATCAAATCTAACAATTTTAGAAGTAAAATTTTAAAATGCCAATTAACCTGTAAACTATTCAACCCCCTTCTAGTTTCTAAAATGTTGATCGAACTTAAGTTTAGGTAGATTTCTAACTAGTTCCTTTGACGCTAGGGATTGAATTAAACTCATGTGTGCGTGACCTAATCTCATATGCCAAAATGTAGAATGTTCATCTATTGTGAAGATCATTTTAGGCTCATCTAGGATATGTTTTACAGATTATATAAATACGCAGCGAAATAATAAAGAACAGTATATTATCAAACAAGGTTTTTCATTCATACGTTTCCATCAAGCCCCAATTCTACCTTGATCAATGGTAGAACATGTTATCTAAACTTTAACAAGGAATCAAAGATCCTTGAGGCTAAAACTACCAAACCTAGGCATCTACAATAAGACTTGACGCCTAGACACACACACACTTTTAGTGAACTACATTTTTTGTGCACACTTAAAACAATACGTCTGAACCTCCTTTTATA
This sequence comes from Tanacetum coccineum, assembly GCA_026074375.1. Lineage (NCBI taxonomy): Eukaryota > Viridiplantae > Streptophyta > Magnoliopsida > Asterales > Asteraceae > Tanacetum > Tanacetum coccineum. The sequence continues at coordinate 2,464 of BQNB010123613.1, forward strand.
ACATAAGGAGTCCAATACTTACAAAGGATAAGAACAAAGACTTTTACAGAGGATAAGAACAAATAATATCTTTTAAACATTAAGCTTTATCTTCTGTTATCTTTATCTTCTTAAGGAGTTCTGAAATCTTCAAAATCTTCCATCTTTTGAAGAATTCTTCTTTTGCGTTTTAAGTCCTTTTGTTTCATTCTTTTATTCATTTTGTCTCATCAAATTAAGAATCCCAACAATCTTCCCCTATTAGATGATGACAAAACAAACAAAGTCATGTACGAACTTCATCATAAAGCCAAAGCTTCCCCTGAAGTTGAGATGTGATCATCTCCCTGAATGAAACAAAAACTTCCCCTTATTTTAGATTTCCTTTGTAACCTGCTCATATCACCACACATAATAAGCTGCCTGTAATCTCTATCCCCTTTTTGTTCTAAATTCAATAGGGGTCTTGTGAAGATAAGCAACTTGAATCTTTACAACTACAAATCATATACTACACTACTAATCCAGCCTTCCAATGTCTCAAATTACCTTCCATGACGCATAATAAGAATAATGAATTCAAGACAGTAGAAACTTAAACTAGCAGTAGTAATAAACAACTAGCAGTAGTAATGAAACCTTTCACTTTAAGTGGTGCATGAACAAAACCTGATGGTTAAACATTTTGACAATAAGCTTCCCCTGAAACCCATATGTTAACCATCTCTTGAATCTTCAATTCTGTAGGCTCTATGTAATGATTACTGATGAAGAAAACTAAGTATAACGAACTTGATGTTGAAGTAGAACAACCCAAACTTGTGTCTTATGTCTTGTACTATCCACGTGACTTTGAACTTATAAATAAATCTGTGAAATATAAGTAGATCGCAACCTCTTGATAAAAATCCTCATCTTCTATGTGAGCATTAAGCACATAACAAGTGATAGCAAATGTGAGCATTGAGCACAATAAGAAAAATCACACACCTTTGCTAGATTTGTCAAGTCTTCGTCACATCGTTTCTAAGCACGAACAAGTTACCTCCAAATGTTGTAAGCCATTTGAGATATGATAAAACACAAACCTGTAAAACCTCACTTCAACTCTAAATAAGTGATAATTAACCTTCTTCCTAACCAATTGAACCAATAAATATGAGCCTTTTTAAATCTTTAAGAACATTTAAACCATCCAAGAACTAAACAGTCGAATCAAAAACAAATAACCTTCAAAAACTATTAGTTTTGTCTGATATCCTTCTGTGTGTGTGTTGTCCGATATCGGATTAAACTGCCAGTATTAACATTCTTCTTTATCCGATATCTGACATAACTAGCAGTACTATGCAGCAGTATTAACATAAAGCTAATAGTATTAACTTTATTTGTAGCAGTACAAAGTATTCACGCAGCAGTATTAACTTCCCTTTAATGCTAGCAGTAGAAACTTTTAAATCCGATACTGGCATTACTAATGGAACAAGAACAGTACTAAGTACTCATAAGCAGTACTAACCTCTTTAGTTACTACTGTTCTTTCTAAACACAATCTGTAATAACTCTTCCCTTTAAACCAACAATATTAAAATATGAAGAGCAGTACTGGGTTTAGTTTGAGCCCAAAATCAATACCAACTGCTAACCCTAGCAGTATAAACTCTTACAATCAACAAGCAGTGCAAACATAGCAGTATTAATCATGAATACCTGACAGTATTAATCAAGACGAGCAGCACAAACGAGTTAGAACTGTTCTTTTTGTTTTCTTAGCAGCGTAAACGAACAGTACTAAGATCATAAACGAGCAGTATTAACAATAACCACTGTTCAAGGATACCCTTTGTTTTTAAGTATCCAGACGATGCCTTGTTAGCAACACTTTTCCTGTCACTAAACTGCTATCTCCTTCCTCCCATACCATTTAGCAACGCTTTTTCTGTCACAAATCTGTTACTAAACTGTTGCAAACCTGTCACAATTCTTCATTCTCATGGACAGTACTAATGGAAACGAGCAGTACTAACTTCTTATATTGGCAGTAGTAATCAATAACTGGCAGTACTAATAAAAATATACTAGCAGCACTCATGAATGTGATCCAATTGCGTTCCTACCAGCCCACAATAATATATAAGAAGTACCAAATCCAACTCTTATCCACGATCAGATATAGGCCAAATAAGAACCAACGTGTAATATATAGAAGTTAGGGCATCATCACTTAACCATTTTTTCATATGCAAAAACCATCGATCCATATAGATGAACGAACAAAACAGTGATCGACAATAACCAAACCAAATCAAACAATAAACCCATAGTATTGGGGTTTCACACATGACAAACCTAATAATGATGATGATCTAAATATATATTCGAACAGATCCAGACCCATCATCATCAGTTGTTTACACCAAGAAACCCTTATAGAAAATAATCACAACGCTTGACAATCGTATTGCATACCCATAACAGGTAGAGAGGACGATTTTAAACACTGTTACAGCAACTTAACTTCCAAACCCTAGAAAACTTTTACTACAAAACAATTTCTTGAAAATTAGGGTTTTAGGATTTCTTCAAAGACCTTGTATAACCTAGATCGTGAGCCACGAGGCTCTCATACCAATTATGAAGATCGTTTTAGGCTCATCTAGGATATGTTTTGCAGATAATATAAATACGCAGTGGAATAATAAAGAACAGTATATTATCAAACAAGGTTTTTCATTCATACGTTTCCATCAAGCCCCAATTCTACCTTGATCAATGGTAGAACATGTTATCTAAACTATAAAAAGGAATCAAAGATCCTTGAGGCTAAAACTACCAAACCTATTCGTCTACAATAAGACTTGACGTCTAGACACACACACACTTTTAGTCGACTACATTTTCTGTGCACACTTAAAACAATACGTTTGAACCTCCTTTTATAACATAAGGAGTCCAAGACTTACAAAGGATAAGAACAAAGACTTTTACAGAGGATAAGAACAAATAATATCTTTTAAACATTAAGCTTTATCTTCTGTTATCTTTATCTTCTTAAGGAGATCTTCTGAAATCTTCAAAATCTTCCATCTTTTGAAGAATTATTCTTTTGCGTTTAAGTCCTTTTGTTTCATTCTTTTATTCACTTTGTCTCATCAAATCAAGAATCCCAACATCTATTGTCGTAAGACATAATTTATTTTTGGCTTATTTCCTAACTTCATCACATATAAGCCACTTTTTCTAATTTCTCTACCTATGACTTTTTCGTCCTTAGTTATTTCACTATCGTGTTTAAAAAATATTACTTTACACTTATTATCACATATTTGACTAACACTTAGCAAATTAAATTCTAAGTTATCTACATGCTCAACATTTGCAATATTAAGGGAGTCATGAGAAATCGTACATTTGCCAATTATCTTACCGCATAGATTACTACCGAAAATTACGTTACCTCCATTATATGCTATGTATGTAGAGAAAATCTTTCGGTTGCCCGTCATGTGTTTAGTGCATCCACTATCTTTAATCCACTCGTCGGGCTCCAAATCGATTCCCAAACATATCTATTTAAATTGAATAATAACTCAAACATTTGATCCCCAATATCTCATGGGTCCAAGGTTGTTAGCACTAAACATCCTTTGCAATTGTCGCATTTAGTTAGGATGTAGAAATGGTGGACAAACTCCCCAAGGTGTATAATTTTGTTGCTAGGAATTATTCCAACTTGTGGGATATGCATTTGAGTAATTTTATCTTTCTTGGTTTCTCTTAGGTTGCGGTGTTTTAGACCGAGGACGAGAATTGTTAGTTCTCTTAGGAGGTGGAGTTTTTGACCTTGCTTCGAGTTTTGTAAATCCAACTCTAGGTTTTAGAGATGGTTTATAAAACCGTTTTACTTCATCATCACTTGCAACGGGAACCTTAACATTATTTATAATTATATGTTTAGGTTTCAGACTCGAATTCAATTTAGAAAATGAAACAGATTTTTCTTTGATGGACTGGTATTCCGTTTGTGGTTTTACAAATTCTATTTGTTGAGTCCCGCTTGATGATGCTTCAACCGAGTTAAATCCTAAACCCGATTTATCTCCAGAGGGTTTTTGAAAACTTAACATTTTCCTAAGCGAGTGAGTGCTTTTATAAAATTGATTAAGCTTAAACACTTCCTCTTTTGGTTTCTTGTTTTCAAAAAAAAGGTTTTGACACGTTGTACATCTGATGTCGATTTCTTTGTTTTTATCTAATCTTGACACTTTTTCTTTTAATTCAAGTATTTCTTTTTCTAGTCCATTTCTTGTAATTTTTAGTGACTTATATTTGTTTATGACTTTTGACTCATTTTGCATAAACGATTATATTCACTATCTAATTCAAGATCATCTATTGACGATAAATCATCGCTATAAAATTCAATTTTGGAAAGTACCTCATTAGATGCTTGAGCCATAAGACATGTTTCATCTTTGGTCTTTTCTTCCTCTTCTTCACCGCTATAACTCCAAGATCCCCCAACAAAAGCCCGTTGGTTTTTGTTTCTTGGTGGCTTCGGACACTCTCCGATAAGGTGATTTGGATCTCCGCATCTAAAGCATTTTCTTTCACTCTTTCCGTTCTTATCATCCTGACTTATTTGGAATGACTTATTTTCATCTCGTGGTTGTCTCACGAACCTACCACGTATTTTGAAAAACTTCTTAAAGTCCCTAACCGTCATGCCGTACTTTTTGTCTTCACTCCTGAAAATCAAACTTTCTTCATCACTAGATTCTTTTTTAGCCTTTAATGCAAGAGATCTGCTTTGTTCTCTTTTGCCTTTGACTATTTCAGAATTCTTCTTGATTATCACTTCATGAACTTTTAAGTTACCGGTAAGTTCGTCAAGTGATAGTGATGTCAAGTCATTCGACTCTTCAATAACCGTGACTTTAGCTCTCCATTTAGGATGAAGTGTCCTATGAAATTTTCTAACATAGTTCTTGCTATAATAACCTTCATCAAGTGCTTTTAGACTAGTAATAATAGTGTTAAATCTAGCAAAAACATTATCTATCGATTCCTCTTCCGGAATCGAGAATTGTTCATATGTTGAACAAGAAAATCTATTTTTATCTTTGACTTGACTATTACCTTGGTGAGTAATTAACAAATTTTGCCAAATTTCTTTTGCGGTTTGACACATAAAATTCTTTCATATTCTTTACGTGGTAAAGCGTTATAAATAACCATTTTGGCTTCATTATTTTTAGCAAGTCTTCTTTTAAGATCATCACTTTGTTTATCAAATGGTATAATTTCATCCTTTTTAGTTTCAGAATTATTTTCAGTAGGTGGAAAATCATCATAGGTAATGACATGCCAAATATCTAGATCTATTGATTTCACATAAGTCTCGAATCTATTTATCCAATAAATAAATTCATCGCTTTCAAGTAGTGGTTGTCTTTGCATGGATTTCCCTTCTAAATATTTTTTAGATTCAATAGATCGATTCAAGTTTTAAAATACAGTTTATTTTAAAAATCTTGGGTGACCTTACTTCTGATACAAATTGTGGAAACTAGAAGGGGGAGGGGGTTGAATAGTTTACCGCTTTTTAAAGTTTATTTATAAAAGCATAGATCCGAGTTTAAGTGATATCAAATGAACATAACATAATATAAATAAATACACAAAGAATATGGACTACAAACAACCCAAGTTTTACGACGCGTATGACGATCGCGAATTCGACATCATAGTAATTATTTTAAAAGTTCATGTGAACGAAAGTCGAAATTTAAAATTTTAATTGTCGAGAACAATTATTTTCGTATTTTATTACGAACGGAATTTAGAAATTTTATTTTGGACGTTTCGCGAGTCAACGTTTGACCGCGCAACCGTTAAGTGTTTTCAGCATCATAGAAATTTCGACGCGCTTCGTTATTATTTTTATGATGAGAATTTGTATTTTATCGTCCTCGTCCCGAGTTAGCCGAAACCGAGTCAAAACTTTATTTTGACGTGAGTTAATATTTTTATTAAATATTTTAAACCAAATTAAGTGTGACGGAAATAAATTTAGTCACGAAAGTATAATCCCGAGCCTATGGCTGGTTATGGACCGAAATTAACACTTATGTGTTATATTTTATAAAGCTTTGAAAGATCAAGGACTAGAAGTGTCAAGTTCCTAAACTAATCTCCTATAAATATAATCACTGACACACTTAATAACATTTTACAAAAAAAAATGTGTTCTCCCTCTCCTCTCCTATTTCTGGCCGAGCACCACCACAATCCAACCACCACCGCCACTTAAATTCCGACATGCATTATAATCAAGTTATAAAATATTAATCCTTGTGTTAAGGCCTACGTTTCCATGTAATAAAATCTCACATGCATTGGGTTTTGAAGAAGTTGGGTTTCGGGTTAGATTGAGAAGTTTCGGTTTAAAAAGGGGTTGTTTAAAATAGCTAGAATATCGTTTTAGAAGTGTTGGTTTGGTCGAAAATGCCTTGGTTCGGTTGTTGTATTTTGACCGCGGGTTCGAAAACAAAAGGAACGAGACAAGTTTTGATCGAGTCCGATCTTGCTTTATATAGCATTGTAAGTATATCTTATACTAGTGCTATTTTTATTTTTGCGATTCGATTGATTTTTGGTAATTGCATGTGATGAAATCCTAGAGATCTTGCGTCGTCTAGCTTATATTTTGTTGTTGGTTGATTGAGCGCGAGTTGAATATTGTTTATAGACCATTTTAGATGTGTCGTGAATGGAATTTTTGGTCAAAAATAGATTTTGGCGCACTTTGTAACATGTAAGTTTTGGGAAGAAACTTTGGCACGGAAAACGAGGTTCGACATTTTGAAAAATATGAACTTTGTTTAAAATATATGATAGAGCTTACTTAGACGATCATTTTGATATAAAATGGAGCTTCTAACTCCTAATAACGAAGAATCTAGAGCAAAAACGAGATGTATATTTTAAGTAGAAAAATTCAGCACTTGTGAAATATATTAAATGCTGGCAGATTCAAAAACGTCCGATTTGAGCACTTTCGAGTCCGTTTTGGCCTTCCTGCGAAACACGAAAGTTGTTCGGAATGTCGTTTTACTTTGCCACGAGGTTTGTTAGTTTTAAAATCGCTTAATAACGGGTCAAAACTGAAAGTCAAATTCTGCACTTTAATTAAAAATATAATAAGTTCCTGCAGAAACTTACAGGGGCATTTTGGTCATTTTTCTTCGAGTTTCAGGTCTCGGCCAAAACTAAAAAGTTGTCCGGAACGTCCTTTTGCATAAAATCTCTTTAGAGTCCGAGTCGTGAAAATGTGATATAGTGGGTCGTTTTGAACAGGTCAGATTTAGAACAATAAATATATAAATAGTCAAAGTCAAATAAAGTCCAACGTTGACTCTTAAAAGTCAACGAGTTGATGTGAGTCTTGTTGGATGTTTATCAAAATAATAAACATCATTATTATTACGAGTATAACATTTTAGACTTAATGATTTTTACGAACGAAGACGATTCTAAAAATAGTAACTTTGGTAATAATCGGGATATAATACCGATACGAGTAAATGATAACCGATTTGAACGTCGAAAGTTCGACGAGAACTAATTAAATTTGATTATAAATATATTTGGTGACGGGACTTACTAAAAATGGTAACTTTCGAAAATGCCAAATTTTCTAAAAATTGAAAGTTTCTGAAAATATATAGTTTTCAATTAAGTTTTGTGAAAGTGCAAGGTAAAAGAATGTTCATAACTCAGGTTCTGTGGGGGTTTAGGATCTAGGACCCGCAAGTGGATTTCTCATCACATGTGTATGTATATTTATACTATTTCAATAGTGGTGATGTACGCACTATTCGATCGTATCTTACGGTATAATAACTAACCGACATAAATTATAGGTCGCGGTTAAGTTCGTTGTTGAGACGACTTTGGATTGTTTTGGCTATTTTGATATTCGGCTTAGATCAAGGTGAGTTCATAGCCTCGCTTTTGAACTGTTTTAAATATTTTAAAACCCGCAAGGGGGATACATGCTTGTTTTGAAAAAAGGAACACAAGTAACGTGATGTATACTTGTTGTTGTTTGTTCTGAAAAGTGAACACAATGTGTTTTGATACGTGATATGATTCCATTCTATGAGTTTATGCCTTTGGATGTGTACTCGTTAATTACCGAAGAGGTATGCGATGAATGCATTAAATATATCTATTGGATTTGGCTGTGTGTTTAATTGTTTGCTTGTATTGTAGGTTAACGAAAGCACGAATTGCACAAACGTCTTCTAACTTTTCTGCAGGACCTTGCTGTAAACGAAACCGACTTTAATGTATAGTCTGAAAATACCTCGTGTTGACCTCTCTTGGGCATTCTGAAGCCCTCGTCAACACTCTTCTTGCTCAAACACTCAAAATGGAAAACCATCCGGAGCAAACTATCAGGGAAGTTTCCTCGTTCTAATTCTTTTCCCATGTTATTTAATTGTTTGTCTATACAACGAGGACGTTGTATAATTTAAGTGAGGGGATGGAGATATAGAACGTACTTGTCCTCGTTTTCACAAATAAAATGTTAACATGCCTAAAAATGGATCAAATTTAATATATTTTTTAGCATAACTTTTTGTGAAAAATCACTAGTTACATTACATAGCGCACTATAACCCTTAATGTCTATTTGTGAGAATTAAGCCTATCCGTTTCCAATTTCTTACTAAAATTCCACAAAAATATGAGTGTGCCGGTGATGTAGTGGACTTTAGAACTTGGCCTGGTATATCACTCGAGATCTCAATGATGAGTACTATGGATTTAGATGGAGTAACATGCTTGACTGGTAAATTTCTAGGATTAACCAATATAGCCTAATGTGTAATACTAACTACTACACTTGTTAGTAACCCTATGTGTAAACTTTTTATTAGTCTCATTTTTAGAGTAAGATACCATTGAACAACCTGTGTGCCATTACTTTCTTTTTCCTACACAATAAATAAAAAAATTGTTTCGTTTCACCTTTACACCTTAGCCTACCGTGTAGATTAAAGCCTATTTGATCAAATGTTGTTAGTCGCTTTCGTGTAAAGTTTTGTAGTTCCTGCGTCAAAGTGAAAATTTCTCTATCTATGTAATGGTCGGGAAAATTGCACAATGCAATGGGAATGTTTGTAGCTCGTGTGTTTTTGCTACTTTCACAATTATGTATTATGTCCGAAAGAAGAAAAGTTCAAGAGAAAATTAGCCGGACAAATGATGATTATGAAGACGGTGAAATTACGCCGAGATTTATGATGTATTGTTGAAAAAAAATATGAATGATGAAAAAGATAGTCGGTTCATAGAGCTTACACCGATGAAATTATTTGAAAGGATCGATTATTCGTTGATACGCACAAAAATCAACGATGTAAAGTATTGTAAAAAGTGGCCGATATCACCACTTATTTTGTAAAAGTATGTAAAGTTCGGGATGTAAGGGAAGTTGACCGTTATGGGAACGCCAACTTAGGTTGTCATTGTCATCTATGATCGAGACGTTTGTTTATAAGTTCGAGTCTTTGTCATGGAACGGTCGGGGAAAGTTACTAGCAACCGCACCTTATTTGTTGGCTTTAATCTATTTGTTTGTTTATTTTATTTAACAACAATTTTACTTCCCTTTCCTGATAACTAACCTTAGGATCTACTCGAATGAGGATGTGTACGAGCATGGATGTCTATTCCGTCGATACGGCCATGTATTCATGTCTCAGCTGCCTTGTTTGACGACGACCTCTGGTGAAAGTCAGAAGCTCCACACCCTATATCATTCTTCATCTTAATAAGAATGATTAAAAACCCGAGCCTTCTAATAAATACCCAATTTACCTTTTGACTTGTTACTCCTTAGCTTTAGAGGTGGAGATGTGTATCCTTGCCAAGCCTATGATACGAAGCTAATCACGACTGAGCAAATGAGCGTACCACTAAAATGATACACCCTAGATTAGTTGAGTGATCTGAGTGATTTCATTTCCATATTTCGTGAGGAGCTTGGTTTTGTACAGGTGATCTGAACATGAAAGAAATGCTTAACGGAAAAATCCTTAACCTCGGTTGGGATACATTTTCAAAATCTTTCTAAAGTCTACTTGAGGACAAGTAGGATTCAAGTGGGGGGATATTTGATATCATCAAATAACGTCATACTTTACTATCATTTATCCCACGTATTTTACCCACTTTTATATAATTATTGCAAGATATTGGTACTTAATTGCTTAAAGTTTATTATTGCAGTAATTATGGAGTCACTTGTGAAGAAGAAGCAAAAAGGCGCAATTCTAGAGCTTAAACGAAGACATTTGAAGAATACTATTTTCTGCACCTATACGCCGTATCCAGCAATGAAGATATGGCGTATCAGCGCCAGCTCAGCACAAGAAACGCGTAATGATCAATTCCTGATCTGGCGTATCCACTACAACCAATACGCCGTATGTACAGCTGTTCATCAGTCAAAGATACGTATTTAATATGATTGATGGTAATTATCTTAATTGATTTGATCTTATCGCGGACTCCAAGGAAATTAACCCCTATACGCCGTATCCACTTATCCCCATACGGCGTATCTAGGCGTATTTCAGACACTATAAATACAAGACTCAAAAACGAGTTTTAGTGTGCAATATCACATTCTCTGTATAGTATACAACTAAAGTCAAATTTCTCAAGCCAAGAAGAGCAGTCAAGGTCGAGCACTACTCCTAATTCCATAGAAGACATCGTATAATTCTTACTTTCTTAATCATTAGATTTTTAATTGTTTGATCACGTTTGTAATAATGACAATGATTGTGGACTAATACCCTCGGGTATTAGCCATGTTAATGAAGTGTTAGAAATAAGAAAAGTATCGGTCACTTCCAAGTTGTAATAGTCTCAGCCTGTAGTTTGTTATATGATTAGTCTAGTAAGCTAGTCTGGCCCAAGGCCCATGGAAAGCCTGTTAAGGCCCATGGCCGGCCATGTATGTAGTATATATACCCTCTCCATGCCTTGGAGAGGGTGGTTGGTTGTTTCATTTCTCATTTTTCACACACATAATAATATTATCATCCATGTTACTTTCTCTCTCTAGAAACTTTCCAACCCACTTCTCTCTCTAGTTCTTGTATAATATCAAAGATTACTAGTATTCTTCAATTGGTATCAGAGCCATGGAGTGGTGTGTTTAGTTTTTGTGTTTGTCTTTTGATTTGTGTTCAAAACCTTTACAAAGAGCAAAATCTTGATTTAAAATTTTTCGGCTTAAAAACCTTAAAGTTGTCATTTTTCTTGTTCCTATAGGGTTAGTAACACTAGTTGTACAAGATTTTTTGCAAAAAACCAATCAAAAATGTGTCTTTTTGAGTTTTGAAAATTTGGGTTTCGTCTCAGTTACAACCGAACTAGTCTTGTCTGTTAGAACCGAACTAGAAGATCGAATAAGTTAACCAAACTAGTTAACCGAACCAGTGGAATCGAACCAGTGGAACCGAACGAGTTGACTTTAGTTGGAACCGAACGAGTTGTTTTAGTTGGAACCGAACGAGTTGCTTGTAGTTGGAACCGAACGAGTTGTTTTAGTTGTAACCGAACGAGTTGTTTTAGTTGGAACCGAACGAGTTGTTTTAGTTGTAACCGAACGAGTTGTTTTAGTTGGAACCGAACGAGTTGTCATCAGTTGGAACCGAACTAGTTTCTTTAATTGGAACCGAACGAGTTGTTATTCGTTGGAACCGAACTAGTTGTTTTAGTTTGAACCGAACTAGTTTTTCTTCAGTTGGAACCGAACTAGTTATTTTAGTTGGAACCGAACGAGTTGATTTTACTTAGAACCGAACTAATCAACTCACTTGAGAACCGAACTAGTCAGTCTGTTAGAGAACCGAACCAATCACTTTGTTTGAGAACCGAACTAGTAACTTTCCAATCAAAACCTATCAACTCAAATTTCTAAATTATACGGTTATTTCTTTGACTTGTAAAATCCCGTGAAACATTAACTTGTTTTCCCGGTTTTGTCGAGAATTGTAAAATCCCGTGTAGTTTCAAGAATTATTTCAAGACTCAACAACCACACATTCAAACCAATTCCCTTTTCTAACCACTGGATCGTCAATTAGTATAATTTTTTGATACCACGTTATCAATGACGACTCTTGCTGATAAATCACTTCTCTCGGGTGGTGACAATAAACCACCGATGCTTGAAAAACATTTGTATGATTCATGGAAAAGCAGAATGGAACTTTATATGATAAATAGACCACATGGTAGAATGATCCTTGCTTCCGTTGAGAAAGGTCCACTCATCTGGCCATCAATCACAGTGGATGGTGTAACAAAACTTAAGGAATATACTGAGCTCACCCCTGCAGAAGCCATTCAGGCTGATTGTGACATCAAAGGCAATTAATATCATTCTCCAAGTCTTCCACAGAAATTCTAGGCTCTTTTGAGTCAACAAACGTGTAGCCAAGGATCTTTGGAGAAGATTAAAACTGCTCAATGCAAGGAACGTCGTTAACAAAGCAAAGAACCGTGAGTGTAAGTTTGTACTAATGGAATTTGATAAGTTACTACAAGAAAGGAGAGTCGATACACGATACACTGAGATTCACACAGCTACTCAATGAGAATGAAACATCTACAAGATCATTGGAGCAATTTCAATTTAATACCAAGTTTCTGAACACTTCCTGATGAATGGAGCAAATTTGTTACTGATGTTAAGTTGGTCAAAGACTTGCATACTACCAATGTTGATCAGCTTCATGCTTACTTAGAACAACATGAACGACATGCAAATGAAGTTCGTTTGATGCATGAACGTAACTCCGATCCACTTGCTTTAGTTGCATCTCACCAAATAACATAGTCACCTTTTCAAACTCATCAACACACTTACCAAAACACTCAACTTCAACCACCAGCTCTAACATATCCATCTCTACAGTATGGTTCACCTTATCAGTCTCAACAATACTCAACTCATCAATCATCAACACCTCTTTTAGTAACTTACCCATCTAATGATTTTCAATCATCAATTCACCACAACATTTATTCTCCATCATCATCCATTCCTCAATTAGAATATCCTCCCCAAATTAACCAACAATCTGAATTTTCCCAACAACACTCTGGTCTAATTGTTCTAGTGTTCCAGAAAGGTGATGATCCCATCGATGCCATCAATCACATGATGTCGTTTTTGACTGCAATTGTCACCTCCCGTTATCCCACTACCAATAATCAGTTGAGAAACTCGTCTAACCCTAGGCAACAAGCTACCATCAATAATGGAAGAGTGACACTACAACCAATTTAGGGGAGACAAACTTCTTTTGCTGCGGGTACTACAAGGACTTACACTCCAGGAGAAAGTGGAAGCAATTCTGGAAAATAGAGGACGGTTATTTGCTACAATTGCAAAGGGGAAGGTCGCATGTCCAGACAATGCACCAAACCAAAGATAAAAAGGGATGATTCGTGGTTTAAGGAGAAAGTGTTGCTGGCATGGTCAAATCTACCCCCCCTCTAAATGAGAGGAACTTAGCTTATTTTGGCAGATACTAATATCCTGAAAGGTCAAGCACACAGACTGTCATATACTCACAAATGCTGCTTATCAAGCTAGATGATTAGGATGCATGGTGACTCTTAATTTGTGACGAACTCAACTCTGCCAAAGTTGCTCTCATGGCGAATTTATCTCATTATGGTTCAGATGCTCTTGCTGAGGTACACAATCATGATAATATGAATAATGATGTGGTAAATCAAGCTGTGCAGATGATGTCGTCTTCTCAACAGTCAAATGTTGTGAATCATTCAGAGACTGAAATAACCAGTGATAGCAATATCATTCCTTATTCTCAGTATGTGATTGAATCACAACAAGCAACTGTTCAGAAGTCTAACTCCTCTGCACAACAAGATGATTTGATATTATCTGTGATTGAACAGCTTAAAACCCAAGTAGCTAATTGTGGTACCAATGACAATCTGGAAAATAAAAGTGTCAATGATACCTTAACTGCTGAGCTTGAAAGATATAAGGAACAAGTTAAAGTTTTGAAAGAAGGACAAAATGTTGACTTAAGGAGTAAGGATAACGTTTCAGACACATGTGCACAGTCTGTAGAGATTGATCTTCTTAAACAAACTCTTTTAGAACATTTAAAAGAAAAGGAATCTTTATTACAAACGGTTACTCTTCTAAAAAATGATTTTAAGAAAGAAGAATCTAGGAACATTGATAGAGAAATAGCTCTAGAAAAGCAGATCAAACAACTAGATAATATTGTTTTTAAAAGAGATCAATCTGCACAAACTGTTCACATGTTGACGAAACCTCAGTTTTTCTATGATAATACCACTAAACAAGCTCTAGGTTTTCAAAATCCCTTCTATCTGCAGAAAGCTCAGCAGTCGAAACCAAAGCTATATGTTGGTGATATTATTGTTCAAACTAATCCTATTGTGATTCCTGACTCAGAAGAGACCTTAGCACTTGCTGAAGAGAGTCATTCCAAAATGCTTTTAAAACATAAGGATAATATGGATTACATAGAAAGAAAAAGCAAGTTGATACCACACCAATAGATTATGCTGCTCTTAACCAACTTTATAAAGATTTTCCAACATGATTTGTTCCAAAAACTGAATTATCTGCTAAACAAGCCTTTTGGTCCCAGAATTCTGTGAATTCTTCAGAACTCACACTTTCTATTAGACCCACTAATGTTGAGGTTGCAAAAGAACTTCCTAAAGTCAGCATGGTTAACACGAGTTTGAAGAAACTTAAACACCATCTTGCTAACTTTGATGTGGTAGTCAAAGAAAGGACCACACCCACAGCTATCTACTGAGGGTTCATGGGGTTTCGAACATACAAAAGCTTGTTTTTAGGGATGAAATAATCCCATTTGTATAAGCTCTGAAGGACTTATTTAGTACATTCAACCAACATTTGGTGTGATGGAACTTTTTTGAAGTCTAAAATGTCCTTCTATAAAATGAACAGGCTTATGAAAAACATCGAATTGAGTCTAAAACATTTGAAGTTAAGATGAATCAAGTTTTGAACAAAAATGAACGACTCTTGGAACAAGTGATGAGCAAAGATATTGTGAACATACTTGTTAATCCTTTTGTGAAAAATGATTCTATGAATGTGCATGAATGTCAAAAGTGTCTCAAACTTGAGACTGAGCTTCAAACGGATTTTGTTAAAAGGGAAACTTACGATAAACTATTCAAAAGTTTTACCATTCTTGAAAAACATTGCATCTCTTTAGAAGTTGACACTCAACTTAAACAGGAAATCTTTCAAAGGGAAGATTCTGTTTCAAATTAAAGTGTTCCAAGTTTTGATCAATTGTTTGAATTAAATGAATTGAAAGCTCAGTCCCAAAATAAAGACACGGTCATTAAGAAGTTGAAAGAGAGAATTCAATCTCTAAGTGGAAAAATGGATAAGGATAAGATCAAACAGGACTTTGAAGAGATTGAAACTATTAATATTGAATTGGATCATAGGGTGACAAAGCTTATTGCTAAGAATGAGCATTTGAAACAAACCTACAAGCAACTTTATGACTCGATTAAACCAGCACAGATTCAATCAAAAGAACAATATGCTAAGTTAATTAGTCAAGTCAACTTAAAGTCTGCGGAAATTTCCGATTTAAATGCAAGTCTTCAAGAAAAAGCTTTGGCAATTACAGCTCTAAAGGATGAATTAAGGAAACTTAAAGGAAAAGCCCTAGTTGATAATAATGTTTCAAACCACCCTAGTGATCCAGAGTTGCATCAAGTTAATGTGAAACCAATAACCCCCAAATTGTTGAATAAAATGACAGCTCACTCTGCCTATATTAAGCATTCTCAAGAAGAAGTTGTAGTTCTTAGGGATCTAGTCGATCATATTAAAGCTAATTATCCCTTAGATCTACTCTTAGAATTTGTCTATAAGTATACTAAACTAATTCAGGAGATGCTTTCTAAAATCAGTAAAATTTGTCATAGTATCAACAGTTCTGGAGAATAATTAGTGGCTGTGACCTCGATGAACAAAGTCAAAAGAGTTAGATTCACTGAGCCCGTCACATCCTCAAGAAACACAAAAATAGCCCATACCTCAAACCTAGCTTCTAACAAACCTATGTTGTCTTCTACA
Source organism: Tanacetum coccineum (assembly GCA_026074375.1). Taxonomy (NCBI): domain Eukaryota; kingdom Viridiplantae; phylum Streptophyta; class Magnoliopsida; order Asterales; family Asteraceae; genus Tanacetum; species Tanacetum coccineum. The sequence goes on from BQNB010123613.1 coordinate 18,677, forward strand.
AGAATAAAACAGACTACTAGTGCTAGCGGATCACAGCCTTCAGGCAATACAAAGAAAGATAAGATTCAGCAAACACAAAGTAGAATTTTGAAGAATAAAGTAAAAGCTCACCATAGGAAAGTTAAATCTAGTTTGAAGAATAAAGATCATATTGTTAAACCAGAAGGAACTGCTCATGTGCAGCATTCCAAGCTTAATGTGAATTATGAACTTAAATGTGTTACGTGTAATGGTTGCATGCTTTATGATAATCATGATTTGTGTGTTCTTGAATTTATTAATAATGTGAATGCTCGTGGTAAATCTAGATTTGTTAAGAAAAATTCAAAGAGAAAAGTTTGGAAACCAAAAGGAAAGGTGTTTACCAATATTGGATATATATGGAGACCTACTGGTCGGACCTTCATTATAGTAGGAAATGAGTACCCTTTAACTAGGATTACCATAACTACTGAAGTGCCCCTTAGGAAATCATCTGCTCTAGATAATAAAATTCCTAAACCTGTCGTCACATTGGTTTACTCAAGGAAACCTAGGAAGTCTAAAACTAGTGTTCCTATTAACAATTATAAGGTTATTAAATCTGTAACTGCTAACAATTCGGAACCCAGTCAATCCTAGGGATCCATAGTTTCCAATGTTCCATCTTCCTCTCTTGATGAATGCAGTTCGTCCAAATTGTCCTCTGGTATTTGGACTCTAGCTGCTCCAAGCATATGACCGGAGATCGCTCTCAGCTCACCAACTTCGTCAACAAATTCTTGGGTACAGTCAAATTCGGTAATGATCATGTTGCAAAGATTATGGGTTAGACTATTAGATTGGGAATGTTACAATCTCAAGGGTTTATTACGTTGAAGGACTTGGGCATAATCTATTCTCTGTGGGACAATTTTGTGATTCCAACCTTGAAGTTGCGTTTCGTCAACACACCTGCTACATTCGCAATCTAGAAGGTGTTGATTTACTAACTGGATTATGAGGGGACAATATTTATACACTCTCTCTTAGGGATACGATGGCGTCCTCTCCTATCTGTCTCTTGTCAAAGGCCTCTAAAACCAAGTCTTGGTTATAGCATCGCCGTCTCTCCCATTTGAACTTCGAAGCTATTAATCATCTTGCCAGACATGGTCTTGTTCGAGGTCTCCCTAAGCTCAAGTTTGAAAAGGACTATTTGTGTTCTGTATTTGCTTTAGGCAAGAGCACAAAGAAACCCCACAAACCTAAATCTGAGGACACCAATCAAGAAAAACTCTATCAGTTGCACATAGATCTGTGTGGACCAATGCGTGTTGCGAGTGTTAATGGAAAGAAGTACATCCTTGTTATTGTCGATGATTACTCTCGATTTACATAGGTAAAATGCTTGTGATCAAAAGATGAAGCTT
>BQNB010123614.1:0-15007 GCA_026074375.1 Tanacetum coccineum
CTCAATAGTGGTAGAAAGATTGGTAACCCTCTGATTGACCCCCTCTAGGGTGGTTGGTGCAATCTCCTCGATGGCTCCTACTAGATCATCCCATGTATCCGTAATCCTATAGTTTAACTCCCTAGACATCGGATGTCCAGGAGCGACATCTACCATTTCGACGAATCCATAAAGGTCTTCTCTTGATACGGAATAAGGGTCTTCCCTAGCTACGGCAGGTCCGTCCTTCCTAGCAGCACAGGCTGCTGAACTCTCCCCGACCTCATGACTAGGGGTGGGAGAAGCAAAACGCACCCTCTTCCGAAGAGGTAAACAACTCTCGGGAATCTCAATATGAGTAGGGCTATTGGGTGGTGGTGATGGTATAGGTAATGGTGGTGATGGTATCTGTGGTAATGGAGATGATAGTGGAGTAAGTGGTGATGGTGGTGGGGTGGTTAAGGCAAGAAGCCTCTCGACCTCTTCCCTAGGAGGAAGTGATATGGATGGCTCGTCCCGGATAGATATCCTGGCGGTCATACGGTGTACCGGTGGGACAGAGTCGGCCGGAGCTGGGTGCTCCTCCTCCTCCTCCTCCTCATCCTCATCATCATCATCATCCCCATCAGCAGGGTAGTCAGCTGGATCCTCTTCGGGATCCTCATCGTCCTCCTCCGGCTCCTCCTCCGGATCAGACTCAGGAACATATCCTGGTGAATCTGCAGTGGGTGAGGCAGCAGCAGCAGGTAGTGGCTGCTCCTCGGCCGGGAGTATCTCATCCTCCTGTGGCATGTACTCAGGGTACATCGGCTCAGGAACAAAGTCCAGTGGGGGAGGTGACTGCGGCTCCTCGGGGCCAGGTATGTAGTCAGGCGATGGTGGAACCTCATAAGCAGCCATTATGTAAGCATATGGGTCCTCTGGCATAATGGGTGGTCCATCGACTCCTGGTGAACCGATGTCTGAATCGTCCTCAACTGGAAAGGATACTGATGTGTATGTAACTGTAGAATGCTCAGAATCTGACATGATAATATCTGAAATCAAAATTAGCTTATATAAGTATGCTAATATAAGACTCTTATAGTAATATACATTTATATTATAACATGTATATCAATCATGAATATCAATCATGCATGCATCTAGCCTAACCGACTAATGCACAATTAGTGTATGTATGTCCCGTGAAAACCCCTTTGTATGAATGCAATGTTTGAAAACGGTTATAGTCCAGCAAAAACATTTGACCTGGTTCTCTATAACCTTGGCTCTTGATACCAATCTGTAACACCCCCAAATTGGGTCGCAGCGGAATAAGGGTCCGGGGCGTGTTACTTCTCAGATCAATAACACAAGATAATATAAGAACGACCAAAAAGTCGTTTAAAACTGATACATTGGATTTAATAAAGTATGTGTTACAAAAGCCCGAAGCTTTACTTGTTTACTTGTTATTATTACAAAGATTTCCAGCCCATAACAGATATACAAAATGTAATGCGACTAAATCTTTAATGCATGACTTCAAAATATAACCACCAATGTATCCTTCGCACCTCGTGCTTAATGACCTCCTGAAAAACATTGCATTTAAAAACGTCAACATAAAGTTGGTGAATTTCATAGGTTTATGTAAATGTATATGCAGGACCGCAAGACTTTCCCAGTGATAATGCAACAGATGCAGACATCACAAAATGCAATTACGTTTGCCTAAGCTCATGACACCGAAGCTCGACATAATTGAATACAATATATAAATATTGCCTACATTGCCCGTGATGATGTTCAACCCGTAACATCCAGTATCCGACATGATATACGTTCGTTTCCAGTGATAGCTAGTCACCCGAACGGGGAGGTCAATCCCAAATAGATCTATCTATAATCATTCGCGCTCACATTCCAGTAATTGACAGTTCATGATTCATGGGCATAGTGGGTTATCGCTACTTAGGCAACACGTCATCATGATAAAATGTACACTTGCGTCCAATTTGTAAAACATGCATATGTTTCTCACCCCAAAAAACTTGTAATTTAATAATTGTAAAACATGGGGCTCGTTATTGAATCACCCTCGAGTGAGTAAACTGATAATAAAATATCACAAGTAAATTGCGTCACACTAACGCCTCGAATGCAACTTATTGAATTTAGGTTTGAATTAAGTAATTAAGTATGTTGTCTAACTACAACTGCATATAATCCTTTATAGTATCATGTACTATAGTTTGGGCTGTAATATTGAAGAGGTCATGACTTGACGTACGAGGAGTTAGGACACTTTAAATCGTAAATCCAACAACTCGTCGATACGCCATCGAAGAAGCATCCTATTATGAAATACCTAGTAATATAGCACTTCGAAACTAACTATACACAACACACAAAAACACACATACACACCACACACACATTTATATATATATATTATATATATATATATTTATATTTATATTATATATATATATATATATATATATTGCTATATCCACCATCTATTTGTTTAAGTGGAAATCGTCATTATAAAGTAAAAACGTTTTATAATTACCTTTTGTAAAAAAGGACATAACTTTGTCGTTTTAGCCGTTTCTTCGCGTTTCTTACGCCACATTTTCGTATTAGACGGGATCATAAAATTGTATTTTTAGGTTTTGAGATTCTGTGATGAATAGTGTTTTTACTGTTCATAAAAACTTTATTATCGATTTTTTACTTTTAATTAACGTAAAACCGTTTTGCCGTAATCTTATTCGTTTAGCTCCGTTTTTAGCGATTCTTTCGAACACGTTCTCGTAAATGAAAGTTTTATCATATTATTGATGTTTACAAAGTATAAGTTTCTGGCCACGATAGTAAATTTTTATAAAATTTGTTGTATAAGTATTTAGGTCATAAACTTGTAACTAGTGTATCTTCTTCGTTATTAATCGGATTTTCGAGTGTAGTTGTACTGAGTTTCTTATCAATTTTGGAATCCTTATGAAGGGATGTTTTATTTATAAAAATGATCTCCCCTACTTTGGATTTCGAATCCAAACAGCCTTTATGTTCTTATATTATACTTAATTATAATTACTTTATATGTATACTTTTCCATACATATTTACCACAAATCCTTATAACTTATAATATACTTATGTCATATTTATTATCTCGTGTAAGATCATAATTTTGTCATTAGTCTAAGATCACAAGTAATATCTTAATAAAACTAACTTTTCTTAATTAATTTAACACTAGTTTACATTAAACACTTTTCCCTTTAACTAACATGATAATACCTTATAATTTCATTATTCCATGATATTACTAATTACATAACATATGAAAAGGTGTAAACATCATAATCATAGGTAAGTTATCATTTTAACATGTTTAATACCCTAATTTGGTGATTTAGTTATATAGATCATGTTAAACATTTATAGTGATCATGTGAAGAGGGGCATAAGGTTTATATATAAAACCTTGTAGTGATGTATGATGATGATCAATTCAACCCAAACCCTTTAGATCAAAAATCCAAGCTTGCAAGAATAAAACCTAGATTAGGTTTAAAAACCCTAATCTTTCTTTCTTTGTTTACACACTTGCTAATGGTTATCAAACACACTTCAATTCACCTTTGAAGTATCTTTGATTGATTGTGAGATACTTGTATGACTTAGTAAATCAAAATGTGGATTTGTTTGTGTGGATTATTTGAGCCGTGAGGATTAAGGAGAGGACAAAGCAAGGTTTTTTGTGACAGTTTTGGTTAAAGAATTTATGAAAGAAAGAGTGATGCATGCTATTTATAGTGAATAATATTCTAATTAACCTACCATGATCCACTTTCTAAACCTTGCACAAGGTTAATTAGTCAAGTGGGTCATGGTGTTAGAGTTGGTTCCCTTTGATCTTTCAAACCTTGGATATTTTTGAGCTAGTTGATATTTCTTGGTCTATCCTTGATCATCCGGCCAATAAGCTCCTTGTGATGTTATATTGATTATTTCTGGGTTATTGGGTATAATCGTGAGTATTCGTTTAAGCGTATTTAAGTTTTGGTGCTTCCGAGAATGCCGAAACGCATTTTATGCGATACGTAAGCATTTTTACTTAGCATAAAAATAAGATGAACAAAGTTATTAATTATCTCTTAATAATCATATAAAACTTGCTTGATGTAAACATTTTAATTGTTTAATGCTAGTTTAACATTGATCGATCATTTTAGTTTACGCGATTCCTTTAACTTAACGTTTACGGTTTAAGAGTAAAAGCGTAGTAAAAACATAAAATAAATTGGTGATTACATTAATGTCGTATAATGGACCTAAAACTTGAGGGTTATAGGAGCGGGGTAACGTTGCCTACCCTGTGTATGAGTAGTTATATCGGGTGGTAACGTTCTAACCGTTTCATGGTATGATATGAGTTGGATTCAGCGGGACACGTTCCGGCCTAGTTTGGTGTTTGGTGCGTTTGCACGTTAGACTATATTTTGCTAGCTTAACTGTCATGCCTTGTTTTGTTTTTATTAATCGCAGTAATTGATTTAATTTTGTATTGGTGTCGTAAACCTTGAATCTCACCACCTTTGTGTTGAGTTTTTAAGCATCATTTTCAGGTGAGTATGTGATGATAAGATAAGTATGTTAGGCAGCGAGAGTGGCTAGAGTGACCCTTATGCATTGCTTGTGGAGTTGTCTTTTCTAGTCTTTTCATTTATGACATTTGTTTTGCTTGATACTTGTTTGTTGGAGATTGTTAGTATTTAAATTATTTTGTTCGTGTACGACATTACTTTAGTAATGCAAGACTCCTTTATCTTGTATTGGTTTTGTCTATGAATTAGTGTATCCATTTGTTATTTCCTTCATTAAGATTTCTCTTAGTTAGACACATTGTGTTGTGATGATATCCATTCTCGTTACGCCTCACATTTCCGCCTTGGCAGGGTGTGACATTAGGTGCAATCAATCAATTCAAGACTAAGACAACCTCAATAAGTTTGATTCGCGGTTCATTTCACAAACCATAGACATCGATAATTATGTTCCTAGTTATACCAAACCGCTTTAGAAATGGTCAATACAAAAGGCGATAATTGATTGATTAACAATATCCTTTTAGGCCTATGATATTCTAAACAAACAATCCGGTTGATAAAACTATGCCACTTTAGAATATAATAACAAATGGATCTAAGACTTAGCTTGAAATTGAATTAACATGCCACACTATCATAATCGAATCTTCATACCACAAACATCATCTAACCAAGCACATAAAAGGACTAGCCACTCATATTAAATAAGGACATAATTCCAGAAATGCATTCATAAACATAATGAGAGTTCTTACAGAAGTATTGCAAAAGCTTAAAGGAATGTAAACTAGAAAATGACAAACTTGTGACTTAGAGGGATCTTTCCTCCTTCTTGGCTTTCCTGGAGCTTCTTCCTAACTTTCTTGGACTTAGATAGCTTTGGACAAGAGTGGTAGCTATGAGAATTAGGGATTTGGGCGTTTCTGAGTATAGTCAGGTCGTGTGTAAAATGATGCATGGGTCTCTCTATTTATACTACAAATTTATGTCTGTTCCAGGGCCTAAATGGGAGTCCAAAGTCTGTTTAGAGTGGTCTTAGATCATTCTTGGTTATTCAGGTTTTTCTAGGTGAAATGAAAAAATGGGCTCTCATAGCTGGGCGAAACGGCGTCTGCCGGGCAGCACATGTTTCTGTCGGGCGGCCGGACTCTCCGGCAGGGCAGCTGATGAGGTCGCTTTGGTGGAATCTTTTGTTGGACTTTTAACCACAACCTTGTTTAAGGTTCCTTGCTCGAGTTGTGCTTGGCCTGTGGGCCTCGTACTTTACATATATTCATTACAACTTGTTCTCAGGTTTGGAAGCTTGAGTTATCAGAATTTCTTCTTACTTTGAAGATGCTTCCGCTCTTGATACGACACGGGCATTCTTATATTGAGATAGTCTCTGCATGTTCGTTCTCTCGTTTTCTTGTTTTCCTGTATTTGGCTAATTTACACTATAACGCATATTTCAAACATAAGCGAGTAATATAAAACCTTGGTAATGACCAAATAACTAATACAAATACGTAAGAATAATGCTACCAATACCAATACTCGATTTCAGACGTTATCAAATACCCCCACTCTTAAAACTTTGCTTGCCCTCACAGCTAAATCTGAAAATCAATTTCGGACAAATTGAGATGCAATTTACCAAGCACAAGTACTCGATAAGTCCAAGTGTACACATCAAAGAAACATGCTAACTGTTTTTAATGGAAAACGGTACAGGTGTATGATTTGGTTTATAAAACCGAAGTATACAAACCACCATGTTGCTAGCTACCGCTTACCACTATCCTATATGAATTTCGAGATAAACGTATCACTGTGTCACGACTTAGCACATTGGCTAATCGACACCAATTTTTCTTCATCTTCCTTCATCTTCATAAGATTTAGCACATTGGCTTTATTCATCATCATTCATCATTTTTTTTATTCGATCAACCTCCGATCGACATACTGGTAAAGGATTATATGTCCTTAAACATGGAGCTAGCAACTTTCTCAAAAATTCATAAGGATTTCCCACATATCTACCATCGATCCACGTAGCTAGCAACTAACCTGTAGGCTTCGGTTATTTAGGTAGAGCTAAACTATGTGTAATATTTTTTTCTTTTAAAAGCAAAGGATGGTATAACTGACAAATGGGACCATGAAAAATGTTGGACTAACCGAGATGGTTAGCTCAAGGCATTTAAGCGTATCTTGAAAACAAACTGATGTTATTCTGATTGGTTTCTTATCATGTGTATACACTTATTACTGGGACACATCTTGTTTTAATTTTTGAAAACAACTAGATTACCAGGGCAAACAATTTTTAAGTCAGCTCAAAATTTTTTAAAAACAACCTCGTTTTCCCTATTCTCCCCCCACACTTACATTTAGCATTGCCCTCAATGCGGCAAAATGGGCAAAAACTGAAATAGGGAAATAAGAGAGAAACCAGGTGTCCATGCATTGCGGTAGTACTTGAGCTGCCAAGTGCGTCATTTCCTGCAAGAATCTGAAATACAAAAGAAATGCAAACAAACATATATATTTTTGAATGTCGCACCCCCACACTTAACTTTTATTGTGGGTGCGGACATTTTTTTAACTAATTAACTTAAATACACGGGTTGCCTCCCGAGAAGCGCTTGATTTTTTAGTGAGTCGTCAGCCGGACTCGGGTGCTTCTTTTATTTCTTTTCAAACGATGCCCCTTCTCTTGGGACATACAAAATATTCTCGATCATTATTCTTTTCCCAGTTTCGTCTAAATCAGACAGCTTAGCTTTGTTACAGGTGTTTTCCACAACACTGTAAATGTACGGTTTTTCTAATGCCCATGGCATGGTTTCACGGTAGTTGGCTGGAAACGATGCCATGAATGGAATAGCTTTCATTCTTCCTTCCTCACACATGAGGTGAATCTCCTCTGTGGTAAGTTCATTTAACTGCTCCTCATCGTGGTAGAGTTTAACACGGTGTCTGTTAATAATGAAGCTTCCGTCATGTTTGTCATAACATATCCGGATGGATAACCATGTTTGACTATGAACAGTCCATACCATTTTGATCTAAGCTTTGGAGCTTTAAACTTGTATTTAGAGTTGTACAAGAGAACTTTGTCTCCGGCCTTAAATTCTTTTCTAACTCTAAGTTTCTTATCATGATAGGCTTTGGTTCGGGCTTTGTAGAGTTTGGAGTTCTCATATGCTTGAAGTCTTAATTCATCGAGCTCATGCAACTGTAGAAATCGTTTTTCTCCTGCAATCTTAAGATCAGGATTGCAGCTTCGCAGGGCCCAGTAAGCATGATGTTCGATTTCAAACGGCAAATGGCACGTTTTTCCATAAACAAATCGGTATAGAGTGGTACCGATTGGAGTTTTGTAGGCTGTACGAAATGCCCATAGAGCGTCATCTAATTTTATCAACCAAACAGACGGATTGTCCTTAACTGTCTTTTCAAGTATTCTTTTTAAGGCTCTATTAGTGTTTTCAACCTGGCCACTGGTTTGTGGATGATAAGTTGTGGCTATACGATGATGTACTCCATACTTTTTCAAGATTTTCTCCATTTGACGATTACAAAAGTGAGTCCTTCTATCGCTAATTAAAGCTTTTAGAATTTCAAAACAAGAGAAAAGCTTTTTCAAGAAATTGACTACAACTCGTGCGTCATTAGTGGGCAAAGCTTCGACTTCTGCCCATTTTGACACGTAGTCAATTGCGACAAGAATGTATTCGAACTTATAGGATTTCAAAAAAGGTCCCATGAAATCAATTCCCCATATGTCAAAAATTTCACTAACTTAGATGTTGTTCAAAGGCACCTCGTCTCTTCGTGAAATACTATCAGAACGTTGGTAGGCGTCACAATTTTGTACCATAGTCTGTGCTTCTTTGAATATGGTTGGCCAATAGAATCCAGCATCAAAACTTTCTTTGCGGTAATCGATGATTCATAATGTCCCCTGGTGGGTCTATGATGACATTCATCTAGAATTTTTTGAGTTTCTGAACCGTGAACACATCTTCTGATCATGCCATCGGGGTATGCTTTAAATAGATACGGTTCATCCCAGAAATAGTGCTTAAGTTCTGAAAAGAACTTACAACGCTGAGCGTTGGTTAATCCTTTTCTTAAAATTCCTCCAACTAGGTAGTTGGTAAAATCGGCAAACCACGGACTCTTTTCCTCGTCGGTTTTGATACTCATGAGAAACTCATAAGGGAACTCGTCATTTATTTCCTCGTCCTTTATCTTATAACTCATGAGAAATTCTCTCTTTCTCCTCTTATTCACACAAATTACATATTGTAGCTGCTAAACCCTAAAATCCCATTTCTGTCTCAAATTAACAAACACGATGCTCCATCACCACCGTTAACCACCATCACACAAATCAATAATCACGATGAGAATCATCATAAAAAACAAAAACCCCCAATTAATGAGGAAGATGAGTTTTTTAAGTCACATCACAGGTAACCTGTTATTTGTTTTTTATCTAATTTAATTGTAAATTTATGAATTATTATGCATTTGAAATTATTGTCATTGTATAAATTGTAAATTTGTGACATGTGAAGTATAGATTACAAATTAGGCCTTGATTGTTATAGGCGACTTAATTAGTTTGTGTATTTTTAAGATACGTAAATCACTTAGTTACATGTGAAAATATATATCTCGTAGCTTTTAAGTTGTGCTTTTTAAGTTACGTGAAGCACTTGGTTTCATTTTAAAATACATGTCTCATAATTTGTCAAATGTGAAAATATATGTCTCGTAATTTTTCACATGTGAAAATATATGTCTAGCTTGTTAAGATGCCTGAACAAGTTCGTCACATGTGAAAATATATGTCTCATAATTTGTCACATGTGAAAATATATGTGTCTAGCTTGTTAAGATGTTTGAACAAGTTTGTCACAAGTGAAAATATATGTCTCCTAAATTGTCACATGTGAAAATATATGTCTCGTAATTTGTCACATGTGAAAATATATGTCTCGTAAATTGTCACATGTGAAAATATATGTCTCGTAAATTGTCACATGTGAAAATATATGTCTCGTAATTTGTCACATGTGAAAATATATGTCTCTAGTTTGTTACCATTAAATGTTGATTTTTGATCATACCCTTTGTTTAGGGTCAAAATTACCATATAGGACTTCAGGCAAAACCAATGCAAAACCAATAAATATGACAAAATTAGGGGCTCTTGGTCTATTTGATATGTTTTCAGGTGAAGGAGTTATAAGAGATAAGCAGAAAAAGGTTCAAGGCAAGCAGATTGTTGACACATTAGCTTGAGGGGGGAAGTTAAAGTATAAAGTCTTTTTCTGGTCAACTTAAGTAAGAAGGACTAAAGGTGTCAATTTCTAAAGATGTTTTAGCTGTGGAAAAGTCTTGAGGCTTTTTAGCATCTATCAAAGAGCTCAAGGACCTAAGTGTAAATAGCTTCTATATAAGCTATCCACACTTAGGGTTTCTTTATTCAGTCGTTTTACTCTTTCATATCTCTCTAGTTTCCATCTCTTTTATTTGTAAAGTCTGTTAGTATTCTCCAAGTTATCATTCTCTGATAACAAGTGTGTCTTTGTCTTGTATCAAGATCAATCTGTTTGATCTTGCTTCTTGAGTGTTTAAGTGATTGTAGTGAGGATTGGATAGGATCCACCTAGTGGGGACTATCTCTTTTTCTTTGTAATTTGTTTGGTGAGAACACACTTGTAGACTCATCTTCTTTGTATCTTTAAAGTAATAAAAGTGCACAAGGGGTGGTTGGTTGAGTGCAATCAGTGGTTCTTGAAATTACATTAAAAAACATTACATAAAAAAGCACATAAATTAAAAATAAGATGTAAACATAAAAAGAGAAAAAATAAATTACAGTTTAGTGATTAAGGTTCTATAAATGCTCCACGAGGTCTTGTCGAAGCTCGATGTGCACTTTTCTATCTCGAATTCTTTGGTTTTCCTAACATGTAACTTGCATCGTTTGATCCAAGTTCGTTGAATGTTCAATTGTGGATTTACGAACATATCTCTAAAATTCTTAACTTTGAATTTTTGATCTTGCAATATCATGTTATGTAATATTATACAACAATACATGATTCTTTTCAACGAGTTGATTTGGTAAGCACGTACGGATTATCGTATAATTCCCCAACGACCTTGTAGGACTCCGAAAGCTCATTCAATATCTTTTCGTGCACTTTCTTAGACTCATTTAAACTTCAGTTTTTTTCATCCATTGCAATTGCATACGTTTTGACTCGTCGGTAAAAAATTAACCTTTTTTGTATGTTTTTCCATTTACTACAAATGGAGCTTCCAGAGCTCTATCGGCAAGAACATCATCAAATAACGGGGAACCATATAACACATTGAGGTCGTTGTTTGCCACCGGAACCCCAAAATATGCATGCAAAATCCATAACTTTTGATCTGCAACCGCTTTTAACATAAGAGTTGGGTATTTATGATCGCGTCTTTTGAATTGACCATATAAGGACTTTTGGCAGTTTCTTAAATCCCAATGCATACAATCAATACTCCTGAGCATTCCATGAGAGTCTATGCTTTTCTTCGTGCAATGCATGTATATTTTCAATATCCTCTGAAGTGGGCTTTCTTAAAATCTCTTTTACGTATAAAATATATATGCATTTGGTAAAGTTCTCTAAACATTCTCGTGGACAATGTTCAGCAATTTGCAAGTACTCGTCAAATGCATCGGTTGTTGTGCCGTATGCCAATTGGCGTATGGCGGATGCGCACTTTAAAATAGGACCAATACTTAAACGACTGATAGCATCGTAACATTGTTTAAAAAATTAAAAGTATTCGGGAAGATGTTGGGCATCATAATTTGTAATATCATTGACTATTTTTTTTAAAGTGTAGAACTCATACGATACCTTCGTCCAAAATTTTTTTCGAGTATTTAGGAAGAGTGTCTTTATCGCCAAAATAGTCGTCATGTAGCTGTTGTTCCGCCTCTTCTCCTTCACGTGGTATATATATCCTCTTTTTTTTAATATCTGATCTCGATCCCCCCGACTTCTTGATTATTCAAAGCTAGAAATTGTTCATAAGCCTCAAAACCTCGCATATATCGCTCTGAATCGTCTTAAAAATAAATATCGCAATGATCAAAGTTGGGATTCATGGTGATTTTTTTAAAAGAAAAATAAGTAGTGTTGAGGTAGAAATGTTATTGAAGTGTGTATAAAATTTGGATTAATAATAAGGAGGTATTTATAGGATTTTTACGTGGTAAAAACTTGAAAAAAGGAAAAAAGCGGCTAGTTTTATACCAAAATATCAAAAATACCCTTTTACCGTTATAAAATGTTAAAAAAATCCTTCAGCGTAAGCTGGTCTGATCAGTGCGAGAAAATTTAACGCCAAACCCAATGTCGTTGGCGCGAATAAAATGTGAGGTGAAGGCCTGAAGCCATAGCGACACCACACCGACCTCTCTAACAATAAATAAGGGAAAATAGTCTAAAAATGCATCGAAGTTACCCCTTTTTCTTTTTGTAGACATTCATCTTTTAATTATTCTTTTGTGTGCTTGGAATATGCTAATCTTCCTATTGTAGCCATGATTAGTAAAAAATCTGACGTGACACCTTCTTAATCCTTTTTTCCCGTTTTTTGTTTTTAGCCAATGTTAGATGTTGCCCCTAAACTTTTAACTTTTGACATTTTTCACCCTTTAACCCTTTTAAACTTTAACAGCTTACACACTTTTTTATTTATCCTTACACTTTATTTATTTACATTTCCACCCTCTAATACTACAAAGTTAATTGATTTTCAACAATGATAATAACAAAAGAAACTCCAGTGATTGGACATTTCATTGATCATAATTGTTTATGAATGACCATCAATTAGTGGCCGTATGATGTACAAAATAGGCTATTTTGTTGATGGTTCATTCATAAAATGTTAGCTTTCAGCTTAGTAGTACCAACCTGGTACTAATAAGTTTTGTTTTGAGTTTTGTTCAAATATTACAGACCCATACATAGTTATTGTTTACCAACCTATGCCCTCACATGTACAAAATGGGAATATTAACAACTGTTTCAACATTAGTCAAGATTCAAGCCAGTGTTTTGACTACTGCTTTGTTTTCCTAACTTCCTTTGGAGGATTCTTGCACTTAGCATCCTCAATGCAGCTTGCTGTGGTTGTTCTTGTGGCTGCACTTGCTCCTGAGTTTGTTCTTAGGTTTGCTCCACTTGAGTCAGGTCTATCTCAGCTTGATCTTCAGTCTGCTCCACTTGTTCTTCAACTTGTGTCTGCTTAGGTTCATGTTGAGTCTGTTGTGGTTCAGCTTAAGTCTTCTCTGGTTCATCTTGACTCTGCTCTAGTTTATCTTGTAATCCAAACCATTTAGCAAAGCCATAATTCATAACCTTCTTCTTACCTTGTCTTTTTTGTGTTCCAGCAGTTGACACATGTTTCCTTTTTGACCCACCAGCACCTCTACCTCTGGACCCACTACTAGTCACCACCTCTTGTACCTAGATCATTTACCCTGACTCCAACTAGCTCACCAGAGCCCAGCCGAGCTTCTCTACCTATTGACCCACTAGCACCACCTTTTGACCCAGTAGCACCTCCTCTACATCCTCTACCTCTAGACCATATAGCACCTCCTCTAGTCCCACTAGCACCTTCATCCCTCACCGGACCTCTTTAAACAACATCAACATCCTCAAAATTATCCACTAGTTGCTTCTTTTTAAGCCTACCTACCACTCCTTTAGGTTTTGGTGTTTGTTCAACTACAGGTTCTTTGTAACTTGATTTGTTGTGTCCAGATTGTTTGCAGTATGAACAGCTTCCTTGTGAACCTACCTTAGAGACTCTAGTTGAACTACCACCCTCACCTATAGCTCTGATTCTTTTCTTTTTAGGCCTACCAGGCATTTTTCTAGGCTTTTGTGGCAAGACAGTAGATTACATGCTCAGATCAGGCAAGAAATTCATACCAGGGACTGGTTTAACATAGTTGTGGTAAGTCACAAAATACATGTCTATTTCAAACAAAGATAGGACATAACTCTCAGGTAACCTATTTATCAACAATATTACATTTGTGGCATGAACACAAGGTAGTCCTGATAACTGCCACATCCTGCAACTACATGTCCTCTTACCTTCATCTACTGTGAATCCTTCACTCCTTGATCTCACCTCAAAAAGTTTCCCACCAGCAGGTATTAGATGCCAAAACCTGCAATGATTGGTTATTAGTTGTGAATCTAAACAAGTTATATAAAACTAACAACATTGAATGGGAAAATACCTTTGTTGTTCCTTCAGCCATTCCAATCTCTTTTTGATGTTGGGACATACCCTAGGGTTCCATTTCCTACTAATTTTCCTCATTTTGTTCATCCTTTCAAGCACAATCACTCTAATGGCTTCCAACATAGTTAAGAGTGGTTTATGTCTAACATTAACAATCACACTATTAAAGCACTCACCGAAGCCATTCTCTATAGCTTCACAACCTCTGTCAACCTTAAAAAAGGCTTTTGACCAACTTTTTGGATTCTTATCCATAAGATACTTATGTGCATTTGGGTTAACACTCTTTATCATATCCATAATCATGTTGAAAAGCTAAGGGTATGAGGCTTTAGATGATGCCCAGAACAATTGCCTAAACTCTAAACCAGGGTATTGTTTCCTAAAGTTTTCATAAATATGCCTTGCACATTGCCTGTGCTCAGCATTTGGCATGACATCTTTAACAGCTTCAATAAGACCCTATACAAATGAAATTTAATTAGAACTACTATACCGGTTGGGAAAGTTTATAAAAGATATAATTGCTTACCTTATGTTGATCAGACATTAGAGTTAACCCATTGCCTCTGCTGCAACCCAAGTCTTCTTCCAGCAACTCCAAAAACCAAGTCCATTTGTCTTTGTTTTCAACATTTACCACTGCCCAAGCTACTGGATAAATGTGGTTATTACTGTCCCTACCAATTGTTGTAAGTATTTCACCTTGATTAGGTCTTTTAAGAAAACAACCATCCAAAGTAATTATTTTCCTACAACCCGCCTTTCATCCATTTGCTAGTCCAGCAAAACACACATAAAACCTATCAAAGTTTTTCCATCAGGATTCACAGTCACTCCCAACTTTACAGTGGACCCAGGATTGGAATCTAAAATAGCTTTTCCATAAGATCTAAGCATAGAATAATGTTCACCAACGCTCTTTTCATACTTTGTCTATGCATACTTGATGAGGTGTCATTTTATACACTTTTTCGGGGTTGTTTAACCCCCTAAATCGTTGGTATGTGCTTAATTACACATACCTTTTACCTTTAAAAATGAGCTAAAAGAACCAAAAACGGACTTAAAATGCCCAATATACGCTTGTTTTGCTAA
>BQNB010123615.1:0-20067 GCA_026074375.1 Tanacetum coccineum
ATAGAATACATATATTTTAAAATTATCAAATTATTTTCTCTTTTCTCATTTCTTTCATACCAAATCTAAATCCAAATCCAATTCTAAACCCATCAATAAATTAAACGGGCCCTTAAAACAATCAAATAATTAACATATAATATGTTTTCATCATACTCAATTACATAATTTTTTAACCCACCCGCCACGTTCCCCATAGTTATTTTTTTGTATTTTTCTTTCGAGTATGATTAAGATTTTAATAATACAGTAATAGTTTTGATCGTAATCTCTAATAAGATTTAAATTTGAACCGCAAATAATAAATACCAAGTTGTATAGCCGAGTATCCTCGTCTAACGATGACGTTAAAAGCTTGGTGGCTAAGCAACAATAGTTATGGTTTGATTGATTAGTGATTGAGCAACCCGTTAAGAGGTCGGTGGCTAAGCAACAATTAGAAGTAGTCACACATTTGGTCAAATTTATTGATAAACAAAAATACTAAAGCTAATTAACAGTTCAAATTTAACTTCCAACAATATTCAATGAAAATGTTAACATCAATGTCTTTAATGTGGGTTGTTTTATTACATCCTTTGACACCTAGAATGCATGCTTTTATATATTTAATTACTTTGTTATTTGTTCAAAGTCATAAATTACTTGATTATTTGTTTAAAGTAAAGAAAAGCCAAATGTGATGGATCGATTGTGTAGCCTTGTATAGCTCAGCTTTCTTTTGTCTTTTATTCTAATTTTTAAGTAAAGTAATTAAAGTATAAATAGATAGGCATAAAAGTTGCGTGATCGTAACCTTTTGTTGTTATCAAAAATATTCGTCAGTTCCCTAGTTTCGATAATTCAAAATTTCAACTATGTATCAACCATTTCATTAGCAATAATTTTGATAATTCAAAATTTTAACTTTGTATCAACCATTTCATTAGCATCATATGTACAAATTTAAACAAATCTCAAAACATCTGCCCCGTCGATACAGCTGCAACAACCTTCAAATCTAATTATACAATTTACAGATCTAAATACAAACCCTTTGGCGATAAAGCGGCTGCGGAAGCAACTTTCTGGCGAGACAACGACGGCGGTGGCGACAACTGTAAAAAATTGCAATTTTTTTAAAACTCGGATATATTAATATAATCTATACAGATCTATAAAAAAACTATCAAAACTTGATTACATAATAAATTTTATAGCAAATACTAACAACTCCATAACAAAACTTTCATAATAAATTTTGTAACAAATTTTAACTTTTAAAATAAAACATACAAATTATGGCACATTTTCCAACGACACAGCGGTGGCAGTTGTTTTTCCGGAGAAGGAGGCGGCTAGCAGTAGATCTTAAAAAAGTTAAAAATGTTATAACAACTCGCATTTATAATAAAATAGACCTTATAAAATATAAACATACATATTCTGGAAACACAAGCAGTTTAACGGCGGCAACAACTTTTTTCGACGACAACGGTGGAGACAGCGAGAAGTGGTCGGAGAGTGGCTGCTATAACTAAAAAAATTATAAAAACTCATATCTACACATAAAATCTACACATCTATAAAAAACCATTCAAAACATAATTAATAATCACATATCTTTAAAAAAATCTCAAAAGAATACCTCAAACTTAAAAAACACATATCTTCAAACACAACATCTATCAAAAAGATACAACCTCAAAAACTTATAATATAAAAAAATCATGTTCGGACGTGTCTTTATGGTGGTCATGGTTCTAGGGTGGTTGGGTTCTCTCTGGAGCTGTGGGTTTCGGTTGAGGGGTGGTATTTGGTAGTGGCAGGTTTCGGTGAGGTGGTGGTGTTTCTATGGTTGTGAGAATTGTGGTAGTGGCTACAGTAGGTATATAAAGAAGGTTTTTGTTTAAAGAGAGAGGAGTGAAGTGTTGCGTATGTTTTTAAAGAGAGAGTGTGATTAAGAGTACACAAGAAGATTCATTAATCATTCAATAGTTTCCTGTTTTGAACTTTAAAGCTGACTTTGCTCCATTTAATAATTTCCAGCCTATAGTTTCCATTCGTCCAACGTCTGCTTTAATTCTTGTTAGAACCATTTCCAAAAATAATTTTCAGTTTTTAATTTTCAACATTTCAACATTTGGGTGTACACCCTTTATAATGTAGTATAGATACTACGAGGTGCCCTAGAGGCTAGAGATATACACTCGTGTAGTCGTGTTATATAAAAAAGTCTTATCGTAACTCAAACCTTATAACTAAATCAAAAACACATTTTTTCCATCATCTCAAGTTATAGGATAACGTTGCCTCACACATGGACCTAATAAAACAAAAATACAACACAACGAAAAAACCAAAACACAAGCTGGTGAGTACGCATGACGTGAGGGACGGTGTAGGCTGGCGTTATCCATCGACGTTTGATAACATCAAATAGTTAATACTTTTTAGTATTAAAATCCCTATCAAAATGCTTGTAATTATTGTATAAATGCCTGAAAATGATACTTAATTACTTCATATGTCATTTACAGGAAGAATACAAGCATTGGAGCAAGAGACACGAGAATTGGACATGGAAAACAAGCAAAAGAAGGATCTCAAGGCCAGTTACGGTGTAACCACCCCGCATGAGTTACGTCGTAACCTAATTAATGAAGAAATTAGTCATAACCACATGTACGGCATAACTGCTTTGTCACATTTATGCCGTAACCTGCCACGTTGAAGAAAGATTACGCATCCTAGTCACAGTTATGACGTAACATGAACTATACAGTTACACCGTAACACATTTTAAGCCTGGATTATGGAAGCCCACATCAACATTGTTATGGCGTAACCCAACTCGTCATTTACGCCATAACTAATATGAAACTTATAAATAGAGCCCTCATTCTGACATTCGACATTAGCCCTTTCACCACAGAACTAAGGGGCGATACAAGCTTCTATAAGTTAAAGAATTCCACCAGTAATCCAAGGGAGAAGTCACTTATCTTTCTTTTTGTATTATACATTCATAAACACATCTTGTAATAATTATGATGGTTCAATCCAAGATCTCTTTCATTGTTTCTTACCTTGCTGTTGCCATGAGTGGCTAAGCACTTCTAGCGCTGGCCTAGTTATGAATTTACTGATGTTATGATTGTTTCTCGTTTATTTATCGTTTGAATTAGATATCCTTATTGTCTTTCATTAATCCCTGAGTTTTGGTAGTATTGAGGGTGGTTTAGATCTTGTTTGTCTTCTTATTAGGCTGACATGTTGAACTTAAGATCAGCAGGGTACTAGGATAAGTTGGTATCTATCCCTAGTGTAGGAATTTATCAAATTACCGCTTTTATCATATTAAATACTTAAAAAGCCCAGGAACTCTTTCAGAGGGGGTTTATAATCTATCTAGGTTATAGACGTGTCTTTAGGATAGCTGGGGTTTATTCACTACAACTTGGATGCCCTACCTTCGTGACTTTCGGGGAATTGGGATCGCAGGAAGTATAGGACAGACTTCAAATGCCAATTCGGGTCTGTTGATATTAGAACCACTAATAAAACGATATCTAGACATTGCACTAGGAAACATATCATATTATTAGTAATGAAATAACTAGGTTAGTACGACTTTCTCCGTGACTGTTCTCAATTTATTTACGTTTCGTATTTATTTTCGTGTCAAAATTTCAAATCAATTCAAAACCATTTTTTAAACACGTGACACATTTTTAAAACTAATACAACTTAGCTCTTGGGACGGCCTTAGATTTACCAAGTCATGCACTACATACGACCGGGTTCTCTGCTTGTTAGTGCGTGTAGACATCGGTAGATGAGTTTTATAAATCTAAAACTTGCAAGCTTAATTTAACCATTAATACACATCAAGTTTTTGGTGCCACTGTCGGGGAGCTAAAAATTAGTTATAATTTGATTTCTTGTATTTATTTATTTTATTTTCGTAGTAATCTTGTTGGGGTCAGTTCCTGAGCCCTTCAGTCTCTTAGTTGATTTAAACATAAAATCCCCTAAGTTTTACTCAAGCTGAAGTCTTTCAGTTTGAGTGGCTGAAGTTTCTTCAGCTTCAACTCTTCAAGCACTTAGAAGATTGGGAAGTATCTTCACTTCAGTTTATGCAGCGGATCAAAAACTGAAGAAGGCCTATGTACAGAGCTTCAGTTCAGCTTGGTTGACAATTCTAAGCTGAACGTTGTCTATCTCCTTAACAGGAGACTGAAATGTTTTGTTTCACTTCTAGAAGGTTTACAAGGCGGGAAAAAGATTGCTTTATGTCAAAAGGAATAAAGCAATCTCCTTGGGAAAGGTACTTTTAAAGTTGGTATAGAAGTACAACAACTTTCCTTAAAGGACTGTACCTGGTACTTTAGAGCACGTCTGCATTAAATGGTATCTCAACCACCTATTGGATGCATGACACGCGTACTAGGTTAACTTGTAAACCCTAATCCATTTGCCTATAAAAGGAAAGGGATTCCCAGAGTAAATGTATCTCTTCCAATTAATGTGATACACATTGAAGAGTTCATTTATCTCTTAAACAAACTGAACGGTACTACCGAAAGCTGAAGCTTCAGTTTAGTCATAAGTAGTTTGTTTTCTTACTCTCTTAACTTAGGTTGGAGTTTAAGTTCGAAGGAGATAACACCTCAATTGTCATTCAACCACATTGCTATTCCGCAAGCAAAGTGTGTCCTAGATTCTTTATTTGATTGCAATAAGAACCTATATGTTGAAAAGTTACTTCTGTGTGTTTTAAACTTGTTCTTTATATTCTTCATATATATCTGTTTAAATCTCACTTTGTTGCCATGGAATGTGATTAGTTTAACTTAATAAACCTTATATCACATTCAAAGGGACCAACAAATCTTTATTAAAATTTTTAGGAATCATGAAAACAGAGAAAGACATCGAGAACATGACTATTGCCGAATACATGGAATATGAAGCAAAGATGAAGAGGCAGAATGTTCATCCAACAAGGTATGAAGATGCGGATTTCAACTGTCTTCGTAGAAAGAGTGTAGCTATGGACTATCTGCATTACTCTAACAATGCTAAGATTGACCTCTACTACGCGTTACCTCCTTTACTTCCTTAATTACAACCGACCCAAACACATACCAATTATGGTCATGAGTATACTTATAAGGATTTTAGAGAAGACATGGGTAGTATTAAAGAGTGCGAATCAAACATGGATGAACATGAATTGGAGGGGCAGATTGACTGAACCATTAATGAATGGTTCAAAACTGAAATAAAAAAATACAGAAGGATGCAACAAAAGATTAACCCGGAATGTGCGAAAACTAGGGCACGAATCCAGAAGGCCTATCTTAAAACTAGGAAACTCAAATGGATCTGCTGACTAAGAAATGCCGGGCAGAGGTTAATAAAGAAGTTCCCAAATCATTGATTGACGAATGCAGGGCAATTTTTGCTAACGATGAGGTGGCAAAACTTCACTAAGTTTTACAACTCCCTATGCAGTGTACCTAACCGTTCTAGTGTAGTATAGGCAAGACAAGGGGGTTGTTATCATTCTCTAGGGGAATAACGTGTGAAGGTCCGAACTAGATGTAACTAAGGTCTACAGGTTAAAAGAAGAATATTTTTGTATTTTTATATTTTATGAAAGCAATTTAAATCTCGGGTTTAAAGGGGGTTTGTTTAAACTAATTATCTAATAACCAAACTAATCTAATGTGAATTCGTATGATAAAAGAGAAGTGTTTACTTAATCATGCATGATCCTTAGTATGCTTCTCCTAAATCTATTGCCTTATCACATTTGAGATGTATGTGTAAGTATTTCTGAGAAGCATGACGAATTACACAAAAACGCCGTCTAAGTGATACCTTGCTAGGGAAACGCACAAGTAAGGTAGTATGAAGACTGTTACAAGGCCCCTAGGGAGATATACGGGCATTAAAATATTCAAAGGGGATCATCCATAGATGGGTAAGGTAGTATGAAGACTATTACTGATGGAATCATTTCTACACAATCATGTCGCTCTAGATCTTTGATACACTTAAGTAACTAGGGTTCTAGAGTCTAAACATGCACACACATCAATCAAGAAGCAATATTATTAGGATCTACATACCAATTAACATGCAATCATAAGCAAACACTAATGAGATATAGCTAGTATGTTAAAGATAAGCAAAGCACAATAACCAATCAAACAATAAGACATATTGAAAGATTAAAGGATAAAAGAACTTATAAACCTCCCGTTATAGTATGAGGTTAGGTAAACATACAGGGTCGTTCCCTCTCGGGATTGATTTATTCTAAACGGTCGATTTGTATACGAAAAGTATACAACCTTAGTAGACTGAGTGCACAATCTAAAGATTTAAGGTATTTCAAGAAGTTAAATGATGTTTTGTTTAGGGAAGATAACAAGATTAGATAAACTTGACTTGATACGGTACAAGATATTAAAGTAATAATCAAGATTAAAGAAACGGTTAGTTACTAAAAATGATTATTTTGCTTATTAATAATCCAAAAATCCTTTTGGGACTTTACTTTGATTACAAAAAAGCTTTAAGTTCGATTCAATGTTTTGAAATAGAATATAACTTTCTTAAACCAAGTTCTGATATACCTGAGGTTTAGAGCTGTAAACCTTTTACCTCGGATAATATCATTTAATTAGCTAATCCTCACAAGGCCAAAATCTATTTGTCAAAGACAAACAACTTGGAAATCAAGCATACATAGTCGGAGTCTTTCGACCTATATCCGGATTAGTATGAGAAGATCAACATGTAATTAAAAAGATCCAAGAGTGTAATAAACATCACGTTCATATTAAATAAAGATCCGAGTGTAAAAACATCAAGTTCATATTAATAATTTCCAAATTTATTAGTTTATCCAAGTTAGATCCAATGTACCCTCATGATCCTCAAACAAACATGTTTAACTACTTCATATTCATAGATTCAAAATACATAATAAACATGATCAATTCAGAATTCATAATATAAGAGTAGGGAAACGTGTTTATACCAATTTCAATAGCAAATAGTTCACTTCTTACAAGAATCTTCCTTCGAACGGATATTATAACAACTTGTAGATTCAACTATAACGACTATAACAACCCCTTAGCACAAACTTCTGAGATCAAATAGTATCTTCCTTCGATTATAACCCGAAATATGATGAAGAATAAGGTGATTCTTCAATAATTCCACTAGAACAAATTTCCTAACTATTCTTGATCAAAGATGAAGTGGGATGAGATCGAGAGGTGTGTTTTTAGCACCAAATTCGTGCTCAATTTATAGGTGAGGTTGGGACTTCAGTTGTGGGAAATGGCAAGCCAAGAGTTGCATCAATAATTGCCATCATAATGTTCGCCGCACAATAAAAATTGTGCGCCGTACTTGGTGTGTAATTAAATTGCATTAATCCCGGTTTAAAGTACGCCGCACTTAGGGTAAGTGCGCCGCACTTTGTCTCTTTTCATTAAATTCTCTTCTAGATTCTTCTTTTAACGACCGTTGGTGCATTTAATGGAATATCTTTGCATATTTAGTCCTTTTCTTCATTTTTAGTCCTGAAACAATTATTACACAACAAACACACAAACTTTGCAACATTTTATGCGTTAACATATATATTTCACATATTTTCGAGGGATATTTTATGTATATTTAGAGCGTTATCAAATTCCCTCATACTTAGCTTATTGCTTGCCCTCAAGCATTCAAAAGTGAAAACATTTTGTTTAGTAAAATAGATTAATGATCACAAGCATAGATAACGCGACAAAGCAACTCACGAATGTTTATAGATAAGATTGTTTTCACACACGCTCAGTTTAATAAAATAAATAGTAAACGGAAGTCACTAATACGCGCAGTCATGAAATGTTCAAATTACCATAGGCTTGTACAAGAAACTAAACTTCGCTGACATGGCGTAAGCACCAAACATAAACATCAAAAGAGGCAATTTATTTAGTGATATTATTTTTTTTATTTGTTGAAAAAGGTTTATAATAAAATCATAATCCACTTTATCCATAATGTAACCAACTATTTCTTCACTTTATCCCTTTCTTACCCTTTTCTTCTTTTTTTAACTTTGGCTAATTTTTGCCTTATTTCACTTTAACTTGGGAGAAACTTGCTTTTCCCCCATACTTAGGATAAGCACACTACTTCAAACGAACTTAAAAGTTTGCAACCTTCGCACTTCATTTTAACAGCAATACAAGCATTTATGCTCTTTGATTTGTACGGATAAAATTTCAGATAATTTAATTAAAAATCTTTTTGAACAAAGTTATTAGATACTTATATTTATATTTTTATCACCTCTTAATAAGTAAAATGTTTATAACACGCCAACGTGTTCCTACTGCGGTCTCATAAAGATTTCAAGCACAAGTTCTAGAATTAACAAATCACCGACACACTCATACAATTTTAAATCGATACCAATGCTTCAGAAAAGGCGACAAACTACAAATACACAGCCGTAACGACGGATGAGATACTTGTAGTTGCAATCAAACCTTAACTCGAGAAAGCTAAAAATAAAAATAATCTTAGGTATCAAAGATGGATACCTGAATTCTTAAGATCTAATCCTCACAATTTTAATTTTGGGTGGTATAAATATGTTAGTAATGTTATCAATCCAGAGTCAGATTGCTTGTATGTGATCATAAAAATATTATTTTTCAAAATTTTTATTTAACTTTATTTTACCTTTTCAGTTTATCTCCCCTCACACTTAATATAAGCATTGTCTCTGATGTGAAATATTATAGAGAAAGATAAAATAGAAAAGTGAAATAATACTTCTCACTTATGAAGAATTACTTGAATTTTTTACTTTTCGTCTTTTTCGTCTCGCGCCCTTCTTTTTTTTCCTGTTACAAACATAAATATAGAACACACAAATAATAATAATCCTAATTAATTATTTTAATAAAGTACGATAATATTGTTTTAAATACCAACAGAGGCATTTTACACACCATAGTAGAAATAATAATAATAATAATAATAATAATGTTTTTAAGGAAATTATTTTTAAAACACACGTGACCCAAAACATGCGGTCACACAACCAACTTGTGTCATCTCGACACTACTCATCATCATCCTGCTGCTGCTGCTGATACTGCGATGGATATTGTGGTGGCGGAGGTGGGTACTGCTGATAATACTGATCATACTGCGGCTGAGCATAACCAGGTGGGTTGTAGGCTCCCTGCAGTAGAACGCTATAAACCCCAGCCATATGCTCAAACACTTCCTGGTACATGTGCTAGTGATATGACTGCCTATAGTTCATTCTCTCTATAGCCTCCTGACGTATCTCCATATGAACCATCCTATCATACAAGTCCTGCATCGATGCTCTCAGAGGTCTAGGAATACCAACTCTCGGTACACCCGGCTGTGGATCTTCAGGAATTACTCTACCCTTAAAAAACAATCAATAATACAATGTATAGTTATGTTAGAAATTGAATTTAGTATAAATGGTCAAGGTTTTGCAAACATTCTGGACATTCTAGTGTAAAATGTGCAGCGTACTTCCATGAAGTGCGACGCACTTCCTGGGAATTTGACAAAGTGCGGCGGTTTTATCCTAAAACTGGCGTACTTTCTAGACCTGGTTAAAAACAATTCTTATTTTTATGATTTTTCCAACAATTTATTTTAAAGATATAAGATCTACACTACAAAAGCTGAAAACAGATGATCAATCATGTTTAATAAGCATAATAAGACAAGATTAAGCAAAAATAAGCGAGAGATAAGCTGAAAATAAGCAAATGCTACTATTAAGCTAATATACTTGAAATTAAAGAAGAACTTACATAAGACTTAGCTAAACAAAGGCAATAAAAGGCTCAAAGAGCATTCAACAGCTCTAGCTTATCCAAAGATAAGCTAGTAAAAGTCCAATAAGCTCTTCCATTGTAAGCTTATCATCCAAAAGCTCATATCCAAACTAGCAAAGGTATTAACTGATTTTAAGAGTTAAAGTAGATTAAATGCTTAATTTGAGCTCAATTTGAGCTTAGAGACTCAAAGAGCTAATAAGAGCTTATGAGAAGCTTATCAAACAGTAACATGAGTAATTGAGAGATTTGAGAGCTTATTAAGTAAAAACAGATTGTGTAAAAGTAAGAGATGAAATAGAAAGCTGAGTAAAATTCATAAAAGGACAGATTACAATAAGCTGAAAAAGAAAAATTACATTTAAACTAAAAAATTACATAAGCTACTTTAAAAACTAAAAAAATGCAAGAAAGAAGATGATGTGTGTGTGAGGGACTGCTTGTATTTATAGTGCTGAAAGGATGCTTCTAGGTCCAAAATCTGTTATACGCTCCAATTAATCCTGTCCCTTGAATCTTTGCTCATCATTGGATCATTATTTGCTGCCGTTGGATCAATTTGGTGAGCACACGGATTGCCAGCGTGGCAATCCGTGTGTCAGACCTTGTGTTTGTTTTGCAAGCAATATAGTGTAAAAATTTGATCCTTGGTCTGTTTTCTTCATTCCACCGTGGCATTCTTTTGTGGGTTTTAGCCAATGAGAGAGTCTGGTGACGTTTTCTTTTGCCAGCTTGCACCTTAACACTTGAATCTTGAAGCCACGTAGTCAATTTGCATTTGCCCTTTGTTTTAAGCTCGAGGTAAAACGGGAGAGATGATGAACAGTTAAAACTGTTTTTCCCGCGTGTTTTTACTTTCTATAAAAAGGGTGGGTGTTTGACTCGGGTATGATGGGTTTTGACTTGGGCCCAGGTGGTATTATTTAAGGGATTGGGCCGGGTAATGGTGTTTAGGGTAAAAATGGTTAAGGTTTATTAATTTTAAGGACCATTTGTGTAATAAGGTTAAACATTAGGGGCTGTTTTGGACTTTTGAGAATTTTGTCTTCTAGTGAGTTGACTTTGATTGACCAAGGGTTGACTGGAGTTGACTTTTGACCTTTCTTGCAATCAAATCCTCGGCTCTTGTACACTCTTTCCGTTCCCGTGTCCGTGTTTGTCCGGTTTTGACCGTTTTCTTGCGATTTTTGCTATATCCGTACCTACATAATCACAGAGAGACAAAACAAGCAATTTACAAGACAACAAAATACACAAATACAAGCATATTTTTGCACATTTTGATCATTTAAGGGCTATTTTGGATATAATAAAGATATGTGTTTCTCACATATCATAAATTCCCCAAATCTAAGTGATTACTGTGTTCCTCTAAGCATATTTATATGCTCTAAAACTAAATACCTCAAAACTTCCTCAAACTAAATCTTTGAAAAGTTGCAAAGACTTTTGTGGAGAGAGTTAAGAAATCACAAGCTTTAAAACACCCCATTTTCCTATTTTTCAAAACTTTTTCATTTTTTTAGAGTAATTAACTAGAATATTCTGACTTTTGTTATTTCCATAACCGTTAGGGATCATAGAACAAGATGCATTTCGATCCGAGAATGCCCCAAATAGGATAAATTCATCGTCCCCGACTTTTCACTTGTCCAAACCAAGCTTAAAACGAAATCACCGCTAAATATCAGTAAAGATGCTAATACTACTCATATTTGCAAATTGTGAACTTTTCACTCCCGACAATTATTATATCTTAGGCGAATGTGCTATTTTGAATTTTAACGTTGGATCAATGTTTTGCAAAATACTATGCTTCATGTTCCACCCGAGAATAATGAGTTTGAAGGCGAGATCATCCCATGTAGCGACTTTCGTACTCTGGTACTTCAACCTTGCGGCTAAGGTGCCAGCTTTTGACACCCCACAGAGACTAGTATCGGGACTCACGGACCTTAGGTTTAAAAAACTCTTAGGTTTCCCGAATATACATAGCTTTAAAATAGAATAGTCAAAGTTCAAAGGCATATTTGAATTTAACAAAAAGAAGTTTATTTATTAATTCAAACTTAAATATTAAACATTTGAAAAGTCTCTCTGGGGTATTGACTATGCCACCAATCGTATGCAGGAATCCTCGACCAACTACTATTGGTGCATTACGGTCGATTGGTATATCCAAGATCAGAAACTTAGGAATTAAGGTGGTGCCCCCACCTGACAAAGAACATTCGTGAGCATTCCCATAGCTTTTGCTTGTGTATGATTTATCATTATGATCTCTCTATCGACCTTCTTTAATTCTTCTCTTCCTAACTGCTCATAAATCTAGTAAGGCATGGTATTGATATCTGACCTAGTGTCAGCCAATGCATTTTCGTTAACCTGTCCCTCCAATCTGATAGGAAATATGAATGCTTCGGGGTCATCTTTTTATTTTAACGCCTCACCTTTAACCTTTTTTTATTGCTTCTTCTTCTTATTTCACAATCATTCTATCTAATTCCACTTTGTCTTTCCAAATCTCATCGAGCACTTTTTTATATTTGTCATGATAAGCCATTGTCTCAAGTACTGGCCTTACTTCCTCTAACAAAGCAAACTTTTTGCTAATTCTAAGTGTCAATGCTTCCTTCGCTGCTTCTTCCTGAGTCAAATGCTTCCCAGTTGACTAAGATGTTCCTATATCTTGATAGAACAAGTTAAGATTCTCCATTGCTTTCTTCTTATTACGGCTACTTTTCCCCATTTTGCATACAAACGGCGGAATTTCTTCTCCACCCAACAGTGGTATATCATCTAAGTTAAAATCAAGCAATTGGTCCCAATCATCCATGCTTTTTTCTTCTTCTTCAGTATCTTCTAAGAAAGGATCGATATCAGGGTATATTGTGATAGTTCCAACCCCGAAGTCAGTAATTGCTTTGGTCATACGTAGGAATGATCTTCTAAAAATCACCCCATGTTCAACATCATCTTCTTTTGGGTTGATAATGAACTTTACAAAATAGATCTTTTCTCTTTGTGCAACAATGAGCTCTTTCTTAACTATTTTGTTTCCTCTTTTAACCTTATGTTCCAGGCATTATTTTACTGCGTATTCGTTCGAGATCATGTTCTCTTCCACACCAATATTAATCTCCCCATCATATGCTTCCAGCCCATTGACAAAACAAGGTGCCACAAATCTATCACTAACTTCTTCGGTATCCATCTTGTGAAAAACCATAGCTTTTGTTTCCTTCTTTCCTACACTATTAGCAGTGTCTTGATACTCTGGAGAATCCAGTCTCTAGATCCTTCAATTTTATCACTCAAGATTTCAACAACATTTTCTCCTAAGCAAATTTTTCCAAGACTCGAATTGGGATCCATTACTCTTATAAAACAAGTCAACATTAAAACAACCATTAGTAGGTTAGTTAAAATAAATAATAATAACTTTATACATTTACATATTATCAACAAATAGATAGCAATTTTTTGTTCAAGCAACTTTCGTATAAAAACGAAGAAACAAGCATCATGTTTGGTTTCAGAAAGGTAAGTGTGGCGCACTTTAGAAAAAGTGCGGCGTACTTTCTGAG
This sequence comes from Tanacetum coccineum, assembly GCA_026074375.1. Classification (NCBI taxonomy): domain Eukaryota; kingdom Viridiplantae; phylum Streptophyta; class Magnoliopsida; order Asterales; family Asteraceae; genus Tanacetum; species Tanacetum coccineum. The sequence goes on from BQNB010123615.1 coordinate 13,484, forward strand.
TTTTTTCAAATCCTTTGTTATTTTTTAGAAAAACCGGTGCACTTTGGAGTAAGTGCGCCGTACTTTTAAAATTTTCAGTTTTTAAATTTTTAAAAGTTTTAATTTTAGTGTTTTTATATTTCTTATTTTTATAATATTTGTAAAATATAGCAAGCATCATGTTTTTAAACATATCAAGTATCATATAATTTTCAAGTTTTTTAAAGTTTTCGTTTTTATTTCCATTTTGCAGGTAGTCAAAGTTAAATAAGCAACACTTAGCAATCAATAGATACATATATGCATTTAGAATTTCAAACAAATAAGATGTTAAACAGTTCTTTTTTATTTTTTTATTTTAATGTACAAATTATGATAATACAAGATTTAAAGAATTATGAACACAAGGAATACATTCCTCATTTCCAAATTGTCAATTACAGTTTATGTGGTTTTGGGGTTTTGGTATTGATGTTGATGTTCCTCTTCTCTTTTTTGAAAACTGGTTTTGTTTGTGAAAAATGCAAAAAGTGCGGTGTACTCGGTATAAGTACGATGTACTATCTGTAAGTGCAGCAAAAACCGACGCACAATGGTGTTGTGCGGCGCACTTTCTAAAGAAAATTGGTTCAGTTTGCCAGAAACTGTACGACAATTTTTGAAAATTCAGTTTGTAACACAATAATAACTATTTCAAAAATGATTTCAATCCCCGACAGCGGAGCCAAAAACTTTGATGTGTTATAAAAGCTTTAAATTTATAGTTCTAGTTTTATCCGATTTCCTAAACCCCCGTTTATAGTATAGGTTAAGGGTAAGACCAGGTCGTTCCTCGGGATTGGTTATTCTAAAAAGGGCCGATTGTATTACAAAAAGGGTAAATCTTATAGACTGTCATGATCTAAAGATTTCAAGGTATTTCAAGATATAAAATGATGTTTGTTTAGGGGATGAGAATAAATATAGATAAACTTGGATTGATAATAGGTTTAAGAATTAAAGTGTAATCGATTAAAGAAACAGTTAGTTTACTAAAATGATTGTCTATTTATTATAATCAAAAATCCTTTCGGCCTTTACTTTTGATTACAAAAATGCTCTGAGTTCGATTCATGTTTGGAAAATAGGAATATGGACTTTCTTAACCAAGTTCATTAGACATGAGGTTAAGCGTTAAACCTTTTTATCCTCGGTTAATGACCATTTAATTAGCCAATCCTCACAAGGCTAAAATTTAGTTGTCAAAGACAAACAACTTAGAAATCAAGCATACATAGTCGGAGTCTTTCGACCTATATCTGGATTTGTATGATGATTAAATGATAATTAAAAGATCCGAGTGTAAAAACATCAAGTTCATATTAATAATTTCCAAATTTATTAGTTTATCCAAGGTAGATCCATAGTACCCTCATGATCCCCAAACAAACATGTTTAACTAATCCATATTCATAGATTCAAAACACATAATAAACATGATCAATTCAGAATTCATTATATAAAAGTAGGGAAACGTGTTTATACCAAATTCAATAGCAAATAGTTCACTGCTTACAATAATCTTCCTTCGAACGAATATTATAACAACTTGTAAATTCAACTATAACGAGTATAACAACCCCTTAGCACAAACTTCTGAGATCAAATAGTATCTTCGTTCGATTATAACCTGGAATGTGATGAAGAACAAGGTGATTCTTCAACAATTCCACTAGAACAAATTTCCCAACTATTCTTGATCAAAGATGAAGTGGGATGAGATTGAGAGGTGTGTTTTTAGCACCAAATTTGTGCCCAATTTATAGGTGAGGTTGGGCCTTCAGTTTTGGGAAATGGCAAGCCAAGAGTCGCATCAATAATTGCCATCATAATGATTTTTGAGTAACTGCAGGAAAAGTATGCCGCACAATAAAAATTGCGCGTCGTACTTGGTGTGTAATTAAATTGCATTAATCTCGCTTTAAAGTACGCCGCACTTAGGGTAAGTGCATCGCACCTTGGCTCTTTTTATTAATTCTTCATTAGATTCTCTTTTAGATTCTTCTTTTAAAGACCGTTAGTGCATTTAATAGAATATCTTTGTATATTTAGTCCTTTTCTTCATTCTTGGTCCTGAAACAATTATTGCACAGCAAACAAACAAACTTTGCAATATTTCATGCGTTGACATATATAAAGCCACCTTTTTTCGATACGCAATGTACGAGGCTTACCCAAGGACTATCCGAGATCGGGTAAATTAATCCAGCGTCAAGAAGTTTTTCAGCCTCCTTTTTGATGACATCGTGGATTTTTGGATTCACCCGTCTTTGGTGTTGAACCGCCGGTTTGTAGTCTTGTGAGTACAAAATTCCAGGTTAATACCCTTGATGTCAGAGAGTTTCCAAGCGATGGCTCGCTTGTGTGACTTCAAAACTTTTATGAGAGCGGCTTTTTCCTCGACACTCAAGTCTTTAGCAATAATGACGGGCAACTTGTCGTCACCTTCCAAAAATGCATATTCAAGATGTGGAGGTAAGTCCTTGAGTTCGACCTCGGGAGGTTCATCAATTGAAGATTTATCAGTTTTAGCTTCACAAACTTTGAGTTCTTTTCGAATTTCAGGCAAATAGTTTCCTTCAGTGGGAGGGGGTAATGATGGATCATCATTGAGAAATGATTCAAGAAGAAGGATATCCCCCTCCGGATCATAGTAAGAGTCATCAACTTCCAGTGAAGTTGGATCATCTTCAAGAGCGAGGAAAGCATCGACTTCCTCGAGAAGAAAATCACTATCCCCGAAGGGAGTGAGAGTCGGAGAAGAGGTAGAAATGATCAGGTCATAATAAGGAGTGGGATTGCCACTTGCGATCACATCGGAGAAACCGCAAACTTCTTGAGAATACTCCTTACAATCCATTTCAATGACGTCGATTCGGTTCACCATCATATCATCGTAATTAGAGGAGTATCTTGAAGTTTGGTCAAGATTGAATGTTACGGCTTCTTTTCCAACACGAAGAGTTAATTCTCCTTCGTAAACATCAATAAAAGCACATCCGGTTTTTAAGAAGGATATCCTGAGAATTAGGGGTACTCGGGGATCGGAATCAAAATCTACGACTACAAAGTCGGCCAGGAATTGGAACTTTCCTACTTTTACGTCGACATCTTCGGCGATACCGATCGGTTGGGTAATCGAACGGTCCGCAAGTTCAAGAGTCATACAAGTAGGAGTGAGCTCCGAAAGAGAAATCTTTTTTCACACGGATAATGGCATGAGATTTATGCTAGCGCCAAAAACTTTTTAAACAAAGTTGTAAAATAGCTCAAATTAAGCAAGTTTTACAAAAGCTACTTTATCTGAAAATCACTAAATAAGCTTGAAATTGAGCTTAAACTATGACAGAAACACTTAAACACTTTTTAAACTTTTTCTTTTTCAAAGCTTAAACTACTAACAAGCTGAAATAAGCTAAGGACTTAATAAGCTATAAGCACCCTATAACTAATCTAACAATCTAAGCAACTAATAAGCAAAAAGATTAAGCAATAAGCTGAAAATCAAATTAAGCACTTATAAGCAGGTAGGAAACCAAACAGACTGTCTAGCTATTTTTGAGCTTATTTTTTAGCATGAAAATAGAACCTTATGGAAAATTAGCTTATACCACCTTAAAGCTCAGCTTGTAAGCTACTCTAAACAACAAACCATAAGCATTTTGAAATCCAATTAAGCTAAGAAAAAGCACAATGAAAAAGCTACTTAGGCTATTTTTGATATTTTTGGTTTTTCTATGAAAAGCTAAAATAAGCTAGAACCTAACCTAAATAAGCTATGAACTACTAAATATGAACCTAATAAGCTAGTTAAGACAGAAACTAAACAAAAACTTATGGCAATAAGCTAAAAATCACAATTAAGCACTTTGATACAACAGTTAACCAAACAGTCCTTAAGGGTACTTTTGAGCTTATAATTCAATAAGCTAAAGGATCCTTATGGACTTTTGGCTTATTAACCTAAAAAGAGCACCTAAAATACTACTTAAAAAATAATTGAAAAACATTTTGAAATTTAAATGAAAAATGAAAATTCTAAATGAAAACTGCTTATTACCTCAGTGTATGCTGAGTTTACTACTTGGTTTTTGAAAAGACAAATTGCTAATTTTAAAGCTAAAAACAGATAAACTAATAAACTAATTATAACAATTTAAGCTCAAAAAGATTAAAGGTGACCTACAAACTACTTATATACTAAATTTTAAAAGCTAAAACTTATTCTAATTAGTTTAATTCTAAGCTTTAAAATAGTTGTTTGGCCTTTTTAACTACTGATGCAAATGACACTTTTAATGACAAAACTCAAAACTAAAGAGTGCAGGTTTAAGAACTTGAATTTTACACTTTTAAAACACTAAAACTAAAGCAAGGAGAGCAATAACAACAGCTTAAACAGAAATGAGCTTAAAATGCAAATGAGACAGAACTTAGGCTAACAGTTTTAAACCTTTACTTGCTAAACTTGATTAAATCCTACAAATACCTTAAATCCTTTAACTATAAATCTTAAAATGATGATTTAAGTCAAATTAAAGGACTAAAAGGATCTTAACAGTACTAACTTTAGTTAGTACTGTTATGCCAAACACCCTTTTAAGGTATAAAAATCCATACTCAGCTTATAAATTTGAAATTTAAAGCATAAACAAGTAATACCAGATATTAATAAGCTAATAATAGACCTAATAAGCAGATTTAAACAAACTAATAAGCCAGAACAATAAGCTATAATACTATGCTACTATTTTTGAATTTTTGACAGTTTTTATAACAAATAAGAGTAAACTAAGAATTTAAACCTAACAATCAATCATAATAAGCATTAACAACTATAATAAGCACTATTAAGCAAAACTAAACAGCAATAAGCAGAAAATAAGCAATAATAAGCTGAAATTCAAAATTAAGCTATAAAAAGAAGTTTGAGAACTTACAATAGCCTTTGCTCTAAACAAGGCTTATCAAATGCTCTTGTGAGCTATCAACAAGCTCCAGCTTATCCTAGAATAAGCTGGTGTGGTCTTGGAAGCCCTTCCATTACTGGCTTCCCTTCCATAATAAGCTGAGGTAATTTTAGGAGTGAGTTTGAGTCTTATTAAGCTTAGTTAGGCTTTATAAAAGCTTAACTAAGTGAAGAGCTAGCTTAATAGTGTAAATGACAGCTAAATGAGCTTATTTGAACATTAGAGAGCTTATTTAACAATATTGTTTATAAAGGAAAATATGAAATGACAATTAGACACTATGAAAATTAAGTTCTTATTGATTTAACAAATGGATTACAATCTATTGAAAAGAGAATTACAATGATTTTGAAAACAAAATAAACTAAATGACTTTTAAGAGAAAATTACATTAAAAAGCTAAATTAAATTCTACACTAAGCTACACTAGATGATCCGTTGTGAGTGAGAGAGGTCTTGTATTTATAGGCTTGAGAGAAGCTTCCAGGCCTTCTTCATACGCTCCTCTTAGCTTTGATCATCACCCTTCATTTATTGCCAATCATTGGATTCCCTCTTGTAGCCGTTAGATCAAAATGTGATCACACGGATTGCCAGCGTAGCAATCCTTATGTCAGAGGCTTTGTGCTTCTTTTGGCTTGATTTTAGTGCAAAATCACACTTCTAGATGTGTTTCTTTTGAGTCCCGCATGCATTCTTGTGTAAGTCTTGACCAATAAGAGCTCTTGAGTGACGTTTTTTGGCTGCTGACTCATTGCTTAGTACTAAGAATCTAAAAGGTCATGTTGGATTGAGTGGGAGTGGGTTTTTACCCTTTTAATTTTTGCTGCAGGGTAAAGAGGGGGACGAAGGGTGAATAGTGTTTTTACCTTCGCGCCCTTTTCTCTTTTTATACGTTTGTGTGTTTGACTGAGGGATAATTGAGCGTTGACTTGGGCTTAGGATTTATAAAAAGGAAATAGGGCCGATTAAAGGGTTTAAGGGTTTGGTTATTAAGAGTTAACGATTGTTAGTTTCTTAATAAAAGAGGACTAACGGTGTTAGTGATTTAGGGTTTTTTGTTAAATTTGATTTAACATTAAGGGCATTTTTGGTATTTTGAAGGTCTTGTCTCTTTGTGGGCTGACCAATGGTTGACCGAGGTTGACTTTGTTGACCTTTGCTAGAAATTTTCCGTCTCTTGTGTACTCTATCCGTCTTGTGTCCGTGTTTGTCCAGTTTTGACCGTTTTCTTGTGATTTTTGCATTATCCGTACCTACACATCACAAATGACAAAACAAGCAATATACAAGCATAATTTGCACAATTTCATCATTTTAAGGTCATTTTTGGTATAAAAAGGATATGTGATTTCTCACATATCAATCATATGACAGATTCATCAACTTAGATGACGAAGCCTATAACAAGAGAAAGTGCAAATTGTTGGGAATGACCTATAAGGAACCAAATCCGATTTTGATGGAAAAAGTTAAAGTCACTCAATACACCATTGGTCCAGGTGAGATCTACACAAAGGTAAAGGTATTAGGAGTTGATGAAACACCAAGAACTAGAGATAACGTTGCTGCAATAAGAGCAAGATTAATAGAAAA
>BQNB010123616.1:0-20066 GCA_026074375.1 Tanacetum coccineum
AATGATTGCCGATGAAAATTACGACTTTGAATCCGACACAAAAGAACCACCATTCGAGAAAATCACCATCAACACATATTATAAAATCAAGACATCTCTCGAAGAACCTCCTACGGATCTCGAACTCAGACCTCTTCCGCATAACTTGGAATATGTATTTTTGAAAGAACCTTCTTTTCTTCCTATAATCATATCATCCCAACTTTCTACTAAAAACATAAGCAAACTTGTATCTGTCCTAAAAAAACATTATGAAGCGTTTGCCTGGAAAACAACAGACATTTCTGGTATCTGCCCATCATTCTGCAAACACAAGATACAACTTCTGGATGACAAAAAACTAGTTGTCCAAAAAAAGAAGGTTAAATCCAAATATGCAAGAAGTTGTTAAGAAAGAAATCATGAAACTCTTGGATACCGGTATAATTTATCTAATTGTCGATAGTCCTTGAGTTAGTCTTATTCATTGTGTACCAAAGAAAGGCGGTATTACAGTAGTCACCAACAAAAATTATGAACTTGTCCAAACAAAAACCGTTACGAGTTGGCGAGTATGCATCGATTATCGTAAACTCAACGAAGCAACCGCAAAATATCATTTTCCTTTGCCATTTTTGGATCAAATGCTGGAAAGACTCGCAGGAAACAAATATTTGTGTTTCCTCGATGGTTTTTCTGGATATTTTCAAATTCCTATCGATCCTATGGACCAAGAAAAAACAACATTCACATGTCCCTTTAGTACATATGCTTATAGACGAATGCCTTTCGGTTTATGTAATGCTCCAGCTACTTTTCAAAGATGCGTGTTGGCAATCTTTCATGACATGATCGAAGAATCCGTTGAAGTATTCATGGACGACTTCTCCGTCTTTGGAAAGTCTTTCGACAAGTGTCTAAGCAACCTCAATAAAATGCTCCAGCGTTGTAAAGATGCTCATATTGTCTTTAATTGGGAAAAATGTCACTTCAAGGTCAAAGAAGGAATTGTGCTTGGACACAAGGTGTCTGGCGCAGGACTTGAAGTCGACAAAGCAAAGATCAACGTAATCTCAAAACTTCTACCCCCTACCAAAATCAAAAGTATTAGAAGCTTTCTTGGAAATGCCGTTTTTTACCGAAGATTTATAAGAGATTTCTCAAAAATTGCCCAACCTCTAACTAAGCTGCTTGAAAAAGATACTCTATTTAAATTCAATGATGAATGTCGAAACGCATTCAAATTATTAAAAGAGAAACTCACATGTGCTCCTGTAATCGTAAGCCCAAACTGGAATCTTCCATTTGAACTTATGTATGATGCAAGTGATTTCGCAATCGAAGCTGTCTTAGGTCAAAAAGATGGTAAAAACTTTCAACCAATCTATTTCGCAAGCAAAAATCTCAACCCAACTCAACAAAAATACATCGTAACCGAGAAAGAACTTATGGCTGTAGTTTTTGCATTCGATAAATTTAGATCATATCTTATACTATCAAAAACTATTGTTCACACTCATCTCTTAAACATCTATTTAAAAACAAGACGCAAAAACCCCGTCTTATTTGATGGATTCTACTCCTACAAGAATTTAATATCAAAATTAAAGAAAAAAAGGTACAGAAAATGTTGATGTCGATCACTTATCACGGATTGACAATGACGAGACAAGTGATGACAGTGAAGTCGAAGATAACTTTCCTAGAGAAACCCTTATGGAAATTAACACCAAAGATGAACCATGGTTCGCAGACTTTGCAAACTATTTGGTAGGTGATATTATACCAAAAGGGATAACATACCAACAAAAGAACAAATTATTCTCTGACCCTAAACACTACTTCTAGGAGGAACCCTACCTCTTCAAAGTATGTTCTGACGGGATGATCAGACGCTGTGTATCTGGACCAGAAACCCGAACCATTTTAGATCAATGATACCACGGACCAACCGGTGGACATTATGGACCAAACGTAACCGCTAAAAAGGTCATAGATTCAGGTTTTTACTGGTCGACAATCATAAAAGAAGCTCATACTCTAGTTCGCCTTTGCGAAGCATGCCAAAAGACGGGAAATATATCAAAATGTGATGAGATTCCCTTAACCAACATTCAAGTATGTGAAATTTTTTATGTATGGGGTATCAACTTTATAGGGTCATTCCCAAAGTCATATAAGTTTGAATACATTCTTGTCGCTGTCGATTACGTATCTAAATGGGCCGAAGCTCAAGCCTTACCAACCAATGACGCTCGAGTTGTTATTACTTTTCTAAAGAAACTATTCTGCCATTTCGGAATGCCCAAAGCTCTAATTAGCGACCGAGGTACTCACTTCTGCAACAAAATAATGGAAAAGACCATGAAAAGATATGGAGTTAATCACCGTTTCTCTACATCATATCACCCTCAAACAAGTGGTCAAGTTGAAAACACGAACAGAGCCCTTAAAAGAATTCTTGAAAAGACTGTTAAAGACAATCCTGCTATTTGGTCAAGAAAACTTGATGACGCTCTGTGGGCTTTTCGCACTACCTAAAAAACACCTATCGGTACCATACCGTACAAACTCATATATGGAAAAAAATTGCCATCTACCATTTGAAATCGAACACCGTGCATACTAGGCACTTAAGGATTGCAATCCTGATCTCATCGCAGTTGGTGAGAAAAGATTTTTTCAGTTACACGAATTAGACGAACTTAGACACCAAGCCTATGAAAACTCTCGTCTATACAAGGCAAGAACCAAAGTCTGGCACGATAGAAAACTAAGAATAAGAAAATAATTCAAACACAAAAATAAGGTCCTGCTTTTTCACTCAAAGTACAAATTCAAACAGCCAAAACTCAGATCTCGCTGGCTGGGACCATACGTAGTAAAACACCAGTAGCCATCTGGATATGTTGAACTATATGGAAAAGATGGAAAAACATTCATTGTTAATGGCCATCTACTCAAACTATATCATGAAGAAGAAGATTATAATGACCAAAGGGAAGCAGTCACTCCCTTCTTTCTTAAAGAATGACTCTCCAAGTTCGAGTGTAGCTAACGACTCCCTTAAAAATTAAGCGCTTCTCGAGAAGCAACCCGTGCTTCACTTAAGTGTGGAGGAGTCCCTCCTCCATTCTTCCACTCATATCCTTTATTTAGTTATTTTCTAAAAAAACAACAAAAATATTTTCTTTTTGTGTGCTTTTATGTGTTTACTTTTATGCAGGTAATATAACTCAAAATATAGAAAATTATGAAGTGTGCTCATGGATAGCTCTCTCGCAGCTATGCAATTCTCTATGCCCGGGGAAGTACCATTTTCCCTTAATTTTCTCTATTTTATCTTTATTATCAGTTATCACATTGAGGGCAATGTTCAACTTAAGTGTGGAGGGGAGCCAAGTAGGAAAAATTAATCATATCCCTCCATGTTTTCACTGCCAAAAATTTTCTAACTAACATTATTTTTATGAAAATCCTCCCCTATATAAAACAAGCTTGCCTTGAATTAGATCTCCTCCCAAAAGTCTATTAAAACTACACCTGGCATTTAATTTGATGCAACGATCCTAAATGAATTCAAACTTTCAACAATAAACCTGTAAACAAAAACTCTCAAAAAACCTCAAGCAAGATAAAAAAAACCCAATCAAAAATCTCCAAAACGAAAGACCCTAATAAAAAAATCCCAATTCAAGATTGGATCCATAACCAACTAATTGAATCCTTACTGATCATCAAACAACAAAAATAATTGATTTTGATCCGAAACAAACACATATCCTTAACAAACACATCTAATGATTCAAAAAAACCTTAATTAAATCGATGCAAAAATCATTGATCATTATCGTGTGTGTTTATCAACGCAAACCTGTCAATTCATGGATTATGAAGTTAAAACCTTATATCTTTTAGGATTTTAAAGATGGTTATACAAGTCACGAAATTTGTGGAATACATCCAACTGATTTCATATTAAGGTTATTTTTAATTTCCCCATATTTGTCATGCTATATGTCATATTGTCTCGTTTTGTTTTTTTTAAGATTTAGAATATGTTAGGATAGAGAGTGCACACCAAAGTGTTTGATGAAATTTATATGAGAAGAAGTTTGTAGAATTTACTGGAATTTGTTATGTTTGAGTAAAAGTTTATAGTGATGGATTCAATGATATATGGCCAACTGATATGGCATTGAATGTAAATTTGTTTTGCAACAACAATGACATCTATCATAGTAGGGCACCACCCCGTAATCATGACACCAATTCTGATCAACCCTCTTTTAATGAGAATACATAGAAGTTTTTGAAAGCGAGAATTGTTAATAAGGCGTTGTTAAGGTAGTTTTCCAATGAGATGTAATAACTGAAAATGAAAATGATGATATGTGGTGATCGATCGAAAACACTATGTTTTAAAGTATTTAAGAAGTAATTGATAGGTCTACCTAATCCATTCTACAAAAATGATTGGTTTTGACCCATTTCATCATCTGCCAATATAGCAACCGCTATAAAACATGTCGTGCAATATAGTACTTTTAGGTCATAATGAAAAGATTTATGTTTAATGAAACATGTAGTTTTGTTAAGCATCATGTTTCCAATACACATAGGCGACTGATATGTTTGCAAAGGCACATTAGTGGGGATAGGTTCAAACATATTACTTCGTATATCAGTATGATATGTTAGACACACTAATAAGCACATTCCCATGAGTTTTATATGCTCAGTTTATTGGTTATTTCATACTTAAATTTTGTTGAAAATGGTAGGGGAAAACAAGGTCGTTTATCCATTATTCATTTTTCTCTATTCTCTATCATGTAGTTTATCCATTATTCTCTATCATGTTATTGCATCATAGTATATCGCTATTAAAAGTGAAAGACATAAATTTCACTTTTAATTCTTATACTCTATTTTAGGTTCCTCCCACAGTGGCTCCCTTGGATGCTATCAAGAGGTATACACAACTTAATAGTTATCCTCTTCACAAAATAAACATAGTTGGCATTTTGTCAATATAAGTCCATCAATCAAAGGTTACACATTTTCAATCCATACTTATGGTTATGTTATGTATCTTAATTAGTAGACATCTTGTCCCTCTATTAATATGTTAATTCATTGCAAATGCATTTTGTTCATATAATTATGCTTTTTTATGACTTTTGATTACGATTTTACTATGATTGTTATATGTGTTTTTAAGATTTTGATACATAAGGCATATATTTCAGGTGTATCAGGCTTGCAACATGTATGCATATGCATGGTCACTTCCCGTATATCTTAAGAATGCTCACTGTTGTCTCAACACTATTGACTTCGAGGTTTGCTAAACTTCTATTATATAGTTGATATTCACTATTTGGTATTGGTAATTACACAAGTTTTATTACATTTAACGTTGATTTTATTGTTATCTAATAGACTTAAAGATACTACAAAACTATATAGAGGTGGGTCTCAATGAGCTTTAATAGCTAAGTATACAAGCTCACAAAGTGTGAGAGGACAAATTGACTGTATGCCTACAAAAGCATATGATACAAAGGCATATAATAGGAATTTCTATGGATGATGTACATGATTTTAATCAAAAGGTGTTGATCCAGTTTGAATCTTTGACTCATGTAAGTTTTAAAGTAATTTTTGTATGTTAAGTATCCATTCCATAAATATTACAAACTGGAAAAAAAATCTAGATTACTGATTCATTACAAACCATGAGTCCCATTGTGTAAAGAATGATGCTACAAATAAATCATTGCTTCATCTACAAATGCAAATATAACCTGAATATAGTACCTCTAATAATGTTTTTCTTGATTAGAACAATGGTTGTGATTTGAAACATTTTAGACATCATAGGGATTGAAACTTCTTATTTGCTCTCCTTTTGGGCAAGCAGATAACATAAGACGAAATGACCCATTTGCTCATTAATGGGTAAAATTTGTCGTTCGTGAATATACAAGCCTAATTCATAATAGTAGTAACATACTTCTGCAGGCCAACCTAAATGAAGTGTGTCTAATTCTAAGCGACAGAAGGTATTTATTCAATTTTCATGTTACTTTATTGGCAAGTATTAGATTACTTTTCGTAATCTGCTTCTTGGTCATAACCAGCAACTAGAGATCCTAGAAATTCAAAACCAAGTTTGTCATATATAAGTACATTAACATATATCAAGGAAGCTATTGGTGCGATACTTCCCTTTAGTTTTGAAATAAGTCTTAACATTATCTGTAATCATTTTCTCTCTGTCTTTATGAATTTCTCATAGGATTTGTGATAACTTACCCTATTTGATCCCTTTATTGTATAAACTACATTCTGGCCCTTTCTTTTTTCATATTGTCTTCATATAAGCCGTTATTTTTATTATTCGTGGCTATATTCCAACTGTATGCGTTTATCTTTCCTAATTAGGTTGGAAACGAACTTTATATTTTGCCACTTTAATTCACACTTACATTACTATTTACTTACTATAATTCGCACTTATATTACTTTATGTGTATAGTTTAATGTTTTTATTTGATATCTAAAATTTTGTTGTTGCTTAAATATGCATTACTTACCCCTCTTTTGGCTACAAGTTTCTACTGCCTATATATTATTTCAGTGTATTGAGTCGTATATCTCACAAGTTTGTGATCCACGAATTTAAAATGGTTCATATCATTAAAAATTAGACTTCAAAAATATTATTAGTGACAAAATATTCATTTCAATGAAGGTTCACATAACACAAGATCATAAAGGGAAAGGACTGATTGTTTCTTCGGTTACACCAGAAGAACCTGGTTAAGATGAACTGGTATACTGGGTTGAGAATAGTGAGATCAAATATGTATAGCTCATTTGGAACCATTGTCACCTACAAGTACTACAACTATAGTTCGCGTTACATTCATCAATGTACCATCAAAAATCCTGAAGTAAGAAACAGATGCTTTTCAAGTTTATAGTAGTAGTGGAAAAGTGAGACGGTCAATGGATTTGGGTTGAAAATTTTCATTTTTTAGAATGCCTGAAATTTTGAAATACACAAGGTCGGCGCATTCGACTCGCCAACACTTTTTCCATTCTTTCATATCTAACTGACGTGTTTATGATAATATTTATGAAACAATGCTAATAAAACTTTAATTAAAATGTTTAAATATTAATATTCGTCATGTATGCAGGTTTTCCTTTAGCAGCAGACTCAATACACATGTGCATGCATCTTTCTTCTTTCCAATTTCTTTAAATCAAAACCACCTCTATAGTTAGCCCATTTTCTTTATCATCTGTAAGCTCAATATATGGCCTTTTAAATTTAAGTAACATTTTCATCTATTTTTCATTATGAAGGAACATGGTACTTCAAAATGAGTTGGCTAATGAAGAACTCAAACATTTTGAATACATAGTTGAAGAACCAAATACACAAGCAAACAAGACAGCATATAAACCAGAAAGTGATGATGTTCACGATGATGATCCTTCAGAGTATGAGGCGGGGTCACCAGTGACGAGTTTACAAAATAAAGATGATGACTTATTTGGGTTTAATAGTTTGACTAATCATAACAACTCTCAAAAACCATTTGTATGGATTAACTACTCATTCAGGCTATGTTCTATCTTTACAGTGTCTGATGACATCAAATAACGTCTATTTTATAGCATCATTTATCGTATGTAATTAACATATTTTGTATAATTATTGCAAAAAATTGTTACTTAATCGTTTGTATTTGAGAATTGCAGTAATTATGAAGTACTTAGTGAATATTAGCAAAAAAGCACGCATTTTGGAGCTTAAACGAAGATATTTTGAAGATTACTGTTCTGACAACCAATACGCCATATCCATCAAGGAAGATACAGCGTATATGTGCCTGCACTCACCAAAGACTACGAAGGAAACATGATCAATACGCCGTATCCAGAGAAGACCAATACACCGTATTGGAGATATAGTATGTGAATATTCTGGAAGATATCAAACGTGGTCCCTACTCCAAGAAACACCCAATACGTCGTATCCAACACATTGGATACGCCGTATCAAAACCGACTCCAGACCTAATAAATAGAAAACTCAAAAACGAGTTTTAAGTGTGCTAAATCATATTCTCGATACCTAAACCATAAAAGTCAATTTTTAGAGGAGAAAAAGAGTAGAAGAGGTCTTGCAACGCATTCCAATCCATAGGAGACAACGTGTGATTTCTTATACTTTTGTAATCGTTCAGTTTTTTATATCATTCATTAACACGGTTAGTTTACCTTGGCTAGCCATTACTCTTGTATTAATTATGATGTTTGAAGGCTAATATCTTCGGGTATTAGTCATTATTATGAAGATATGAATGTTTGGTTTTGTTTATATCTCAATTGCTTAATTTATCGTTGTATGCTTGTTTATGTTTATTAATTTATACTTGTTTATGTTCTTTAATATGCGACCTATCATTCAACTGGATCTAGTAATACGGACCAAGTAATCTAGATGCCAGGATAGCTCTTCAAATAGTAATTTATACATCTAGACCAATAGGATCACAATTAATGACCTATCTTTTCTTTTAGATTGTGAGCTTAGTTGGACCGGTAGGTGACCCGTGGGATCAACGAGTACGTTCTAATTAATTGGTAAAGACTTGGTTAGTGGACTACTAGTGTATAAATTACCATTAAGCAGTAAGTGGGTAAAGTCTTTATGAGCCAAGGTTTAACAAGATCACCATTGCTTTAATCCCTAAGATATATTATAATCAGCAAATAATGATATGCCACCTTGAGATAAGTAATCATTGCACTAAATAAACAAACCAACTTCTAATCGGATTAATGATGGCTAATAGAGTTTTCTATCATAAGGCTTGACCGCTCTTTTATCTTCTGTTAATTTGCTTATGTGGGTTAAAGTGTCTTGAATTGATTGTAGTCACCGCCAAACCCGTGCCAGTCTCTCAGGCTGAAACCCCCCTTTTACCTGATAGAATTAGGATTAAAACTAACATAGGTTTGACTTAGATTAGAATTAACTTAGATTAGATAACCAAAATATTAATAAATTGAGATATTTAACCTCGCTTCAAGTGTTTGACACCCTACTTACCACGAATCTACCACCGATCGGGTACACTGCCCGTTAATGTGTTATTTTTGGTTAAGTCAGAAAAATATAAATTTAAAACTTGAATCATAAAAATATACACCACACAACGACACATAAAGTTTTTGGCGGGCCGCTACCGGGGAGTGAAATTTAATCTTGAATTTTATTTTATATTTTGGTTATTAGATTAGATCTAACCCTTAGGAGTAGTGTAAATTAGATTAGTGTATATTCTTGTATATACTGTATATTTTTGTATATTTGTTAGTTTAATTGTTTGCTTGTATATTTGTGTGTTTAATTTAATTGTTTTCCTTTGTCCTGGTCGATAACTCGATACGGCGTATCCACTTCTATCGGATACGGCGTATCCAACTTTTTGTCCAATACAGCGTATTCATTCAACCAATTAATACGGCGTATTCACTTCTATTAAATACGGCGTATCGATCATCTGAAACAGTAACAGTAGCTTTCCACATTTGATTATGTATATCTGTGTTTTCTTTCTTCCGAGCCTATCCTACTGATTGTTTATCCCTTGTTTCAGGTAGTGCATGACAAGGAGTTCAACAAACTAACTATTCACACCTTTCAAAGAACCAAAATGAGAATTTCGATCATCTAGGAGACACTTCAAGACACTAAGTCATGAAGAATTGAGATCGCCTGATTTCAATTTATATTCTGACCAAGAATACTCGGAGGAAGAAGTTGCGGAAAAAATGGCGGAAACCATGGAGCAATACATGAGCAAAACTCGAGCCGACTATGGATCGGGAGTTACTAGGCCTAAGATTGAGGACAAGGATGATTTTGAACTAAAAGGCCAATTTCTAAAGGAACTACGAACCAACACTTTCAGCGGTTCGGATCATGAAGATGCGAACAAACATATTGAGAAAGTTCTTGAGATCGTCTATCTATTCCACATTCTAAATATTACTATAGATCAGGTGATGCTTAGAGCATTCCCTATGTCCTTAACTGGAGCCGCAAGCCATTGGCTGAGAAATGAACCAACTGGTTCAATTACAACTTAGGATGGTCTTAAAACAAAATTTTGGAACAAATATTGCCCACATGCTCAAACTGCAAAGTAAATAAAGGAAATCAACAACTTTCAGAAAGAACCAGATGAAAACTTTTACCAAGCATGGGAGAGATTTAAAGAACTTTTGATGAAGTGTTCTCAACACTATTTAACAGAGATACATGAGGTAATCTTGTTCTATATTGGATTAGGAATTCCTACTCGACAGATTCTTGATTCAAGAGGTGCAATAGCATCTAAGACTGATGTTGATGCAAAGGTAGCCATCCAAGAAATGGCTGAATACTCTCAAAAATGGCACAATAGAACATCTAGGTCAAGAAGTACTGAAACTTCTAACGGATTGGCAGCTATACAAGCACAACTCAATAATCTTGGAAGAGAGATTAAGAAAGTGAACGAAAAAGTCTATGCTGCTCAAGTTGGATGCAAACAATGCAAAGGACCCCATTACATCAAAGATTGCCCACTCAAAGAAGAAGGGAAAACCCTCGAAGAAGCTTACTACACGCAATTTGGTGGACCTTTTCAAGGAGAGGGATATAGAGCAGCAGCTCTGGGATTCTATCAAAGGAACAATGCTAATCCTTCGTACCAAGAACGAAGGCAATCTATGGAAGATACCCTAATCAAGTTTATGAGTGAATCGGCAAAGAGACATGAAGAAAACTCTAATTTAATCAAAGAAATCTGAGCTTCTACGGATGTTGCCAATCGAAACCAAGGAGCATTGATTAAAACTTTGGAGATTCAAATCGGGCAAATAAGCAAGGTACTACAGGAAAGAGGATTTGGAAGTCTACCTAGCTCTACTGAAGCGAACCTGAGAGATCAAGTCAAGTCAATTTCGACTACTGTTGAAGCTGATTCATACTCGATACGCCGTATTGGATCCTCCTAATATGTCGTATCCACTGGACAAAATCGTACACTCATGTACGAGACAAGACAAACGATGATTCCATTTCCAAGTCGTTTGAATGGTTACTACTGTAATGAAAAAAAGGGATCATATGGACCATAATTCTTGGAAGCTTACTTTGAAGCTTCACATATCAATAGTTCCATACCCAGAAAGGAGAAAGACCCAGAGAGTTTCACTTTACCTTTCTTTATTAATAATGTTTGCTTTGATAATGCCCTTGTTGACTTAGGAGCAAGCGTTAGTGTTATGCCTCTCTCGACCTACCTTAACTTAGGATTAGGCGAATTAGCTCACACTAAGTGGACAGTTGAATTAGCGGACAGGACAGTGAAATATCCAAAAAGAATAGCTAAAAATGTGCTAGTATGGATTGGTAAATTTGTTTTCCTAATAGACTTTATAATTCTATATATGCCCGAGGATATCAAAGTGTCCTTGATCCTCAGAAGACCATTTTTGTCTACCGCCCGTGCTAAGATTGATGTTTTCAAATGAAAGATTACTTTGTGGGTTGGGGAAGAAAGGATTATTTTCAAAAGCATTAAACCTACTAGTAGTTTAATTAAGAGGGTCTACATGCTTAGTTTGAGAGAAAGAATGGAACTTGATTTAGAAGCTAGGCTTATTGGAGAGACTTTGGTGATTAATATATCATTAAACCCTTTAAATAGAGATTAAATTGAATCAAATGAACCATTTGAGCTTAGGAGAAAACAAGGTGATTATTTGATGCCACCATTGAGGAAGGTGAGGTAATTGAGGAATTTATAACTAGGGATGATGAACTTAATACTGGAATTGATGATTACCCTAGTTATTGCGACTATGATAAGAAGATCCATATATATATTGTGCTCACAACTTAAAGTTTTCATGCATGATAGGATTTGAATTCACACACGTCAATTTCTTCCCATTATTGTAAGTCAACGTGATGTCCAAAAAGTTTCATAACTCTATAATGAAAGATAAAATGGTTTACAAAGGGAATAAGGTTGTAGGAGCCTTAATGAATGTGCCTATTTTTGTTGAAACCTTTTCTATTGTGACGGATTTTGCAGTTTTAAAAGATATGGATGCTTATCATGATGAAGGAATGGGCGATGTTATTGTTGGCGAACCGTTTCTAAAAGAAATTGGAATTAAAGCAAGACGGTTTGAAGGAATGATTACCATTTACAATAGTAATGATGAAGTAACTTACCAAATGGTGCGATCACATCCGAGGTTTAAACACCACGCTAATGAGCAATGTAACAAAATCCCACCATTACTGAAGGTAAGTGATGAAGATAAGTTGAATGGAATCTCGCATGCGTACCAAATATTAAAAGAGTTCTACAAAGGAGTCTTGGACTTAGGACCTGATTACATTCGAGATGCGAAGACGGGAGAATGGCTCACACGCGGGCACATTAGCGTGCATGAGATGGAATAGTGAAGAGAAGCTGAAGAAAAGTCTAAAGACTTCGTTGTAAAGAAAAGTGCTTCCCGAGAGACAACCCATAATTTTATTTAATTTTATCGAGTCTGTTTTCCTAGACATCAATATGGCGTATCCGCTCCATACCATACGGCGTATTGATTGTCTGAACGTTATCAGTCTTTATTTTTATGCACTTTAAAAACATTATCGTTAGTTCTGGCAATACGGCATATTCATGCACATGATACGGCGTATTCACCAGACTGACTCATATTTAGTTTGTTTAGTTTAGTTTAAATTAACCATAGATACCAAGATAGGAATTCACATTTTTCCTATATTTTACACAGGACCTCGTGAAAGAAATATCGATGAATATTGGTGGAGAATTTACAAATCTGGAGATCTTAAAGTGTTGGAGTCTTGAAACCTCAAGACGGCTGTTCAACACACAATCTTGCTCAATATACCAACATGGAGAATCTACCGAGCAAATATCAGGGGAGTTTCTCATTCTAATTCTTTTTAATTCCCGTATTTAATGTTTTATATATACAACAAGGACGTTGTATGATTCAAGTGGGGGGATGGAATTAGAATGTTTACTTGTCCTATTTTCACACCAAAATGCTTAAATTTGCTCAAATTTAAAAATATTTCAACCATACTTTTGTGAAATTACTTGATACATAACCCCATACCCAATAACCTTGTTCGATATTATGGAGGTTTTAACCTTCATCCGTTTCTATGTTTACCCAAATTCACATAATATAAGATGTTTCAATGTCGGTGATTTAGTAGACGTTAGAACTTGGTGGTATATCTTTCGAGACGCATGATAAGTACTATTGATTTAGATGGAGTAACTTGTTTAAATTGGTAAAATTTTAGGATTACACCCAAATCGCCTTTACATGTTGCTTATTAACTAACTACACTGGTTAGTTTTATCACCGTATTATAAACTTTTTGTTTACTCTCACCTTTAAGGAGTAAGGATACCCTAAAACAACCCGTAGAGCCAATCCTTTAGGAAATACACCAATTGTTTGCTTCATTTACACCTTTACACCTTAGCCTACCCTGTTAGATTAAGTTTATTTTACAGTTGCTAGTTGCTTAAAGTGTAAAGTTTGTATTTCCCGAGTCTTGTGTCAAAATTTTCTATCTTTGGTACGGTTGGAAGAATTTGCACATCGCAAATGGGAATGTATATTATAGTCAAAACTCATGTATTTTTACTACCATCGCAATTATTGGTACGTCCGAAGAATGAAGAATTATCGAAGGAATTATCCGGAATTATTATGATCGTGAAGATGGTGAAATTACACCAAGTTTCGTAGTATAGTGTTAGCAAAAAATTTTTGAAACAATTAGAAAAATCACAACAAAAAAAGAGAAGGAAAGTTTGAAGATAATCGTTTCGCAACTACCGAAGGAATTACACGAAGGATCGATTATTCGTTGATACAAATCGACGATGTAAGTTTTTTAAAGTGGAAGATATCCGCCACTTCTTGCCTTGTTAAAGTTGTAAATATGGGATGAATTGGAAAGTTGACAGTTTACCCGAGAACGAAATCTTATGGTTGTTGTTTTCGATTATGATCAAGACGTTGTAAAATAGTTGTGCCTTATCATGGTAACGGTCGGAAAATGTGTCTAGCAACTTGTATTTGTTAGAATTAATCTTTTTGTTTCGCAATTTTTTATTTAACAACAATTATTTCACATTTCCTAATCTTTAAACCATGGGATTTACGCGAATGAAGATGTGACTCGGAGGTTTGCTTGGCTATTCCGTCATTACGGCCATGTATTACTGTCTCAGCTGCCTCTTGGTTTGGTTTATTATTTATTGGTTGAAAGTTAGAAGATCCAACCCTATCATTAATACTAACTAGTCCTACTCTTTAGCTTATTCGAGGTGGGATATTGCGTAAGCAGTTACATGTGTCTATCACACGTAGTTACGTCAAAATTATTTATTTAGTAAAACAACACAAATAAAAAATAAAATAAAAAAAGGGTGTGTATGTGTGGTCTTTGTTTGCCCTCCTTAGAATATTGGATCGATAAAGATTCGTTAGAGTTATCACCCTAAGCCTATCATAAAAACCATTTTTACATTTTATAAACTTGTTACTCTTAGCTTTGCGGTATAGATGTGTTCCTTGCCAAGCTTATGATAGTATACTCGTCTACATGAACCGAGCAATTAAAGCGAATTAGTACATGTTACACATAGATTAGTTGAGTGATTTGAGTGTTTTATCTTCCTATTGTCGTGAGGTTGTTTTTGGTTGTATACTTGGTAATGATTCAAATAAATGCTTTTAAAGAAAATATCCTTAGGGATTACAATTTTTCACTAAACTTCTAAGCTAATTGAGGGACATGTCAGGATCTCAAGTAGGGGGGATATTTGATGCATCATATAAACGTCTATTTTATAGCATCATTTATCCCACATGTTATTAACACTATTTTGTATAATTATTGCAAAAAAATTGCTTACTTAATTCGTTTGTATTTGAGCATTGCAGTAATTTATGGAGTAGTTGGTGAATATTAGCAAAAAGGCGCGCATCATTCTGGAGCTAAACGAATATATTTTGTAAGATTACTGTTTGACAACCAATACGCCGTATCCATCATGGAAGATACGGCGTATATGTGCCTGCAATCACCAAAGACCACGAAGGAACATAATCAATACGTGAGTATCCAGAGAAGGACAATACCGTATTAGAGATATGGTATGGTGAATTTTCTGGAGGAAGATATCCAAACGTTCAGGTCCCTACTCCAAGAAACACCCAATACGTCGTATCCAACACATTGGATACGCCGTACCGACACTGACTCCGGACCTTATAAATAGAAAACTCAAAAACGAGTTTTAAGTGTGCTAAATCATATTTTTGATACCTAAACCACAAAATTTGTTTTTCTGAGGAGAAAAAGAGCAGAAGAGGTCTTGCAAGGCATTTCAATCCATAGGAGACAACGTGTAATTTCTTATACTTTTGTAATCGTTCAGTTTTTGGTATCATTCGTTAACTCGGTTAGTTTACCTTGGCTAGCCATTACTCTTGTATTAATTATGATGTTTGAAGGCTAATACCTTCGGGTATTAGCCATTATTATGAAGATCTGAATGTTTGGTTTTGTTTATATCTCGATTGCTTAATTTATCGTTGTATGCTTGTTTATGTTTATCAATTTATACTTGTTTATGTGCTTTAATATGCGACCTATCATTCAACTGGATCTAGTGATACGGACCAAGTAATCTAGATGTCGGGATAGCTCTCCATATAGTAATTTATACATCTAGACCAATAGGATCACAATTAACGACCTATCTTTGCCTTTAGATTGTGAGCTTAGTTGGACCGGTAGGTGACCCTTGGGATCAACGAGTACGTTCTAATTAATTGGTAAAGACTTGGTTAGTGGACTACTAGTGTATAAATCGCCGTTAAGCAGTAAGTGGGTAAAGTCTCTATGAGCTAGGGTTTAACAAGATCACCATTGCTTTAATCCCTAAGATAGATTATAATCAGCAAATAAGGATGCTTTATGCAGATGCTTTAATTATGACAGAATTAATGTGTCTAGGTCTTAGGAAGAAGTCCCGCCTAAGTCTTAAGAATGATATGCCACCTCGAGATAAGTAATCATTGCACTGAATAAACAAACCAACTTCTAATCAGATTAATGATGGCTAATACAGTTTTCTATCATAAGGCTTGACCGCTCTTTTATCTTTTGTTAATTTGCTTGCGTGGGTTAAAGTGTCTTGAATTGATTGTAGTCACCACCAAACTCGTGCCAGTCTCTCAGGCTGAAACCCCCCTTTTACCTGTTAGAATTAGGATTAGAACTAACATAGGATTAGCATAGGTTTGACTTAGATTAGAATTAACTTAGATTAGATAACCAAAATATTAATAAATTGAGAGATTTAACCTTGCTTTAAGTGTTCGACACCCTACTTACCATGAATCTACCACTGATCGGGTACACTGCCCATTAAAGTGTTGTTTTTTGTTAAGTCAACGACACATCAGTGTCATATAAAAAAGATTAGTTGAAAAGGAACGGGTTAAATACTCAAATAGGTCAAATTCAAACTGGTTGAAAGGCGTCAACATCACATCCTTAATGATGAAATCCATCACATGTTGCAGGTAAACTTAGGACGAAAGTTTAAGATAAATCGGGATGCTCTTTTCAGGCTCTGAAATTTGTTGGACACTTTCATTGAGTATGAGTAATCTTCAAGCAAGTAAAGTAGGTTCTCAAGTTACATGCTCGACATAAGTGCTTTCGCATCATAATATCAAGTCGACTCTCTTGAGTATTCTTTTACTTTTTTCTTTAAAGCATTTTCATTTCAGTTAGTTGTTTTTGTTTAGGCTGATAGATGTTTTTTGATGTTCTAAAATCCATTCATTAACATTTTTTCAATGGGTTTCAATACGAGTTCTAGATGTATGTGGCTTTTGGATTCTTTTGTATGTAATAAACACCAATATGCCATAATCATGTAATTGCACAGAAATATGTTTATCTTATAGTACATTTTATTCTTCTTTATAATGGGCATATGGCATATAAGTCAACTCTTAGCATTACTGTTTTGAAGAATAAAGTAAATAAGAATCATATCAGTGATGTAAATATCTTAGACTATAGTCGAAAATTGTTCTTTTTCAAAAAAAAAATTAGAACTAGCGGCCTTGAAGCTAATCTTAATATATATATATATATATATGCTTCCAAGATTAAAAAATGCTCTTAGTAAGGCAAATTCAACCGGAATGACATTTCAGCTAGCACAACCCAGTTCACTAAATTGTGGGAATTCTAAGCCTTATAAATTCAAGTATCTACCTTTGGTGCCTAAGATAATTGATGCCTTTAGCTTGTTCGAGTTAAGGTTTGAATGCAATTGCAAGTGTCTCATCCGTCGTTACGGTTGTGTATTTGTAATTTGTCTCCTTTTCTGGAACATTGGTATTGGTTGAAAATTATATTTGGGAGAGCTGGTAATTTAGAAGCTCTAGAACTTGTGCTTGATTATCATTTACTAGACCGAAGCCAAATTAATCATATGATATGAAGTAAAATGAATCCTACAACACTCCTTTAGTGCTAATATCTAAGTGAAGAAGTCAAAGTTGAAAGAAAGAAGTTATGTGCCAAGCCTTAGTTATCATGGTAAAATAAAGGCTTAAGTTCCGGCACATGAAGATTTGTATATTCTATTATCCCTCATCAGTATCAAGTTCCGCTCTTCGGTCATGTTTATGTGTCAAGTACAAACATATGATAGATGTCTAGATTATATATGTGCAAATTGAGTGTCTTCACAAAAATATAAACCCTATTTGAGTGAATTGAGTGAATTCTATAAAACAAACACATTTCCTATGTGTGGTGCCTAGTTATATGTCAATGCCTGAAAAGTTATCTAAACCTGTAAACACTTGTAAAATCCAAATTTTCTCCACGTCACGATAAATGATCTTATTTTCTCGCTTTGATTGCTTGAGGGCAAGCAACACCTAAGTGTGGAGGGATTTGATAACTCCTAAATTATACATGTTTTTAGCTGCGTTATTTATACATATTTTATTATTTCTCGTGAACTTTTGATACTTAATAGTATGAATTGCTTGTAGGTTCACTTGAAGACATTTCGAGGTCAAACACAACAAAGATTAAGTACTTATACACTTCGGGGTAGCAAGATACAAGTTAAAGATAAAGTCTCAAGCTAAAAAGTGCAAATGTGCGCCGCACTTATCAATTGTGCGCCGCACTTCTCCTTGAAGTCAAAGGAATTAAAGACTTAGTCAAAATAGTGCATTAACTCCCTAAGTACACCACACTTACAAGATTATACGCCGCACTTCCTATCTGGTTACGAAGAATAAATGAAGTCATAAATACTATTGCATTAACACCGCGCACTTCTTCAATAAACATTAAATTCCCTTCGCATTTAATCACCAAGCACGCTGCACAATTTATCTTGTGCGTCGCACTTTCACCCGGAACTCAGCCTATAAATAGAGCCAAAATTCTCACATATTTCATCAATCTCATCCAATACTTCATACATATAACAATCTCATCTCACACACAATCATTTCCCTGATGGAGTCCTAAACACTTTCCAATCATTCTCCAAGGATAAACACCACACCTTTTGAAGATTCAAGATCAAACAACCAAGAACGAAATAGAACACCATACTAGTCTAGTGAAATAATGAAGTTTCTTATTGAATCAAGTTATGTTATGAACTCCTTAGCCATGAGAGGCTAAATCTCTCATGACTACTCGGTGAAGTTATGATAATGAATAAGTGTTTGGTATGATCATGATCTCTTCAATCTCAAGCTTATGTTGCAACCCTATTATATCTTATGTTGTCAGTTTTGCTTATCAACTTAGATTATAAAATCATATCGGTATAGGTCGAAAGACCCGTTATGATCTATGTGGTTTTAAAGATTTGTTTATGGTCTTTATCGTTTGTGTCGAGAAATCCACTTTCGTAAACTGATAAACAAAATAAGCTTTGATATAATAAGTTATCTGGATCATTTGAGTGACACGTTTGGTCTAGCCAACTAAATATAAGTCTTAAGTTAATTAAGTTAATTTGTGAAAACGTTTTCTGACGAGAAATTTTTTTTATGAGTTAAAATCTGTAAGGTCTTAATCATTATCAATACTTATAAATTATTTTTAACTACCCAAGTAGTCATCTTTATTATCACTTGGTAAAACAAAAGTTATTTTCAAAATTGTTAAAGTCTATTTTATTTTTGATTATTTGAACACTACTCAAATCCCTGTGGACGACCTGGTCTTACCTAAAAAGATTATACTGCATACGTGGGTTATACTTTTACCCGTGTGTTTCCCTATAATAAAATTGGTATTTTCAGTCATTATAAATTTAAAGCTTTTGAAACATATCAGGTGAACCTCACATTTTTGGGGTGGAATTTTGAGGGTTTTTGTGCTAGTCATACACATTCCTATCCATGAGAAGTTATTTATACTCGGTTTTCATCGGTATGTGTCATAAAAAATTTAAATTTTGGTCAAAATTACCTTTTTATGCTATGTTTCGATATATTACCCATCGTTTTAAGGAACAAAGCAAATGACAAATGAAGGAATAGTTTCTAAGGCTTATTTCCCTCCTACACTTAAGTTGAACATTATCCCCAATGTTCTATAGAAGTACCCGTAAAAACAAATAAATGGAAAAGAAAACAAGTAAAAGAAACTAGTACTCCCCTTTTTATGCTTGGTTTTTGTTAGTATGTGTCATAAAAAAAATTAAATTTTGGTCAAAATTACCTTTTTATGCTATTTTTTGATATATTACCCATCATTTTAAGGAACAAAGCAAATAGAAAATGAAGGAATACTTTCTAAGGCATATTTTCCCCGTTACACTTAAGTTGAACATTGTCCCTAATGTTCTATAGAAGTACCCGTAAAAACA
>BQNB010123617.1:0-20066 GCA_026074375.1 Tanacetum coccineum
CCGCTCTTTTATCTTTTGTCTATTAGCTTGTGTGGGTAACAGTGTCTTGAATTGATTGTAGTTACCAACCAAACTGTGCTAGTCTCTCAGGCTAAAACCCCCTTTTCCTGTTAGAATTAAGATTTAGACTAACATAGGTTTAACATAGGATTAGAATAGAATTAACATAGATTAGATAACCAAGATATTAATTAAATTGATAGATTTAACCTCGCTCTTAATGATCGACACCATACTTACCACGAAACTACTACTGATCGGGTACACTGCCTGTTAAAGTGTTGTTTTTGGTTGAGTCGGCAAAATATAAATTTAAAACTTGAAACAATAAAATATACACCACACAACAACACATCAATAAATACAAGGTGGAGTGCTACAACTGTCACAAGAAGGGACACTTTGCTAGGGAGTGCAGAGCTTCAAGAAACCAAGATAATAGGAACAGGAAAAGCTCAAGAAGGAGTGTACCAGTGGAGACAACTACTTTAAATGCTTTGGTGTCATGTGATGGTCTTGGTGGATATGACTGGAGTGATCAGGCAGAGGAAGGACCTACTAACTATGCACTTATGGCTTACTCATCTTCAAGTTTTGATTCTAAGGTATCTAATGATTCTACTTGCTCAAATCTTGTCTTGAAACTGTTGAAGTGCTCAAATCTTAATATGAACAACTATTGAAAAGATTTGAGAAATCTGAGTTAATGGTTGTAACTTATAACTCTATGAATGACTCATTTAGATTTGATACAGATACAAAACTCTATTATGATTGTGATTTCAAACTCTATGCCTTAGGACCTCCTTTTATACACCAAGGAGTCCTAGTCGATTTACAATATATTCCTAAAACTTAGAATATTCAGCTATTGTTCTTTAAGGACACGTTACATTGAAAGCAACACTCTCGTTTGTGAAACTCGGTAAGTTCTCTTAACCATGAAATTGACTTTAGAATATCGTTTGACGAATCCGACGATGAAGATTGCATGGTAATTTTTGACAAAAAATCATTTTCCAACAAAATAATTTTTGTCAACAACTTAAAAACGGCTTCGAAAAATGATAATGAAAAAGTCAATATGCCTTCGTTCCCACCACGAGCCCACATTAGTTCTTTTGGTGGATTTTAGACTTCTTTAAAGATTTCATATAGAGAAAGAATTTCCAGCCTATTGTTTCAATGAGGCTCTAACGTCTAATATAAGATTTTCTTAACTGAAACACAAGTTAAATCCTAATAACCATATCCGGTGAATTTGATTTGATAAGTGAAACATCATTGTCCAAATGTGATGAAGAGGAAGAAAACATTTTATACTTTAATGATTTATTTCTTTTTAACGTAATTTGTCCCGATGATTCAAAATCGGATAAGGACAATGATGATGATGAGATCGATATTAAACAATTTTCGAGGAATAATGAATCAAATACTGATGTTGGTGCCTATGCGCATGGGTCAAATAAGCTTTTGAAAAAAGTCATGATACATCTAATAAATTTTTCAAAACTAGAATTTTTATCAAGGAATTAAATTTTAATCACATGACTTGGAATCATCTTAACAAATGGATGTCATTCATTTTCCTAATCAAGAATTTGTATGTGCCATTTGGCATCCCGTTCGACCCCAAATTGTTTTATAAGGATGGGATTAAATTAGGGCAAGTCTAACTTAAAGACTTTTCTGTAAACAAAAGTGCTTGCCGGGAGACAACCCGGAATGTAATTTTCAATTTTTATCTAGAGTCTGTCTTTCCAGACTGTCTATACGGCGTATCCAAAAATCATGGATACATTCTATTAGCTAATCTGGGTCGTTATCAGTCTTTATTTCAGCACAGTCTATACGCCGTATTCATTAAATGGAATACAATCGTAAACAAGCATCAATTTACAGCGTATCATCGGGGAAAGGGGATATGGCGTATCGACTTCCTGTATAGTTTTAGGTATTTATTTCGAGTCTAACCAAACGAATACACGGAGATAGAATTGCATTTGTTTTCTGAGAATTTACACAGGACCTCGTGAAAGAAATATCGACGAATATTGGTGGAGAATTTACAAATCTGGAGATCTTAAAGTGTGAGAGTCTTGAAACCTCAAGACGGTTGTTCAACACACGATCTTTCTCATAAACCTACATGGAGAATATACGAGCAAATATCAGGGGGAGTTTTCATTCATTCTTTTTAATTTCCCGTTTTTATTGTTTCATGTATATACGGGGAGTTATTGTTTAATTCAAGTGGGGGATGGAATTTTGGTATGTTTACTGTCTTATTTTCACATAAAAAGGTTTTTATTAAATTTTGCTCAAATTCTTATTTTTTTTTCAAGCATACTTTTGTGAAATTACATGTTACATAACCCGCACACAATAACCCTTGTTAGATATTGTAAGGATTTAACCTTTCCGTTTCCAAATGTTTACCCAAATTCCACAAAATATGAGTGTGCCGGTGATGTAGTAGACTTTAGAACTTGGCTTGGTATATCTATTCGAGACCATAATGAGTATTATGGATTTAATTGGAGTAACTACACCGGTTAGTTAACCTCTAGGTTTAAAACCCTTCCACTCTCATCTTTAGAGTATTGATCTTTAGGAACAACCGTAGAGCCAATCCTTTAGAATTTTACACCGATTATTTTGTTTTCGTTAAACCCTTACACCTTAAATACCTGTGTAGATTAAGTTTAATTTACTGTTGCTAGTTGCTTAAAGTGGTAAAGTCTGTTTTTCACCGTGTCTTGTTTCATTTTCTATTCTTCGGTGCGGTGGAAACTTGCAATTGGAATAGGGAATGTATATTAGTAGTCAAAGCTTATGTGATTTTACTACATTCAAAATTAATGGTGAATCCGAAGAACGAAGAAATTACCGAAGGAATTATCCAGAATTATTATGATCGTGAAACTACATCGAGATTTGAAGTTTAGTTAGTAAAAAAAGAGAAAAATTGCAAGAAAAAAAAAGAGAGAGAAAGAATGTTTGAAGATAATCGTTTCACGAAAGAGCATTACTGAAGGAATTATATAAAGGATCGATTATTCATTGATACGTCGACAAAAATCAACGATGTAGAGTATTATACAAAGTGGAAGATATCGCCACTTACCTTGTAGAGTATGTAAAGTTTTGGGATGATTAAGGAGTTGACCGTTATGGAACGCCAACTTAGTTTGTGGTTTTTGATCTATTTTGATCAGGACTTCCCCCTCTAAATAGTTGTGTCTCTATCAAAATAAAAGTCAGGAAAATAAGTGTATTGCAACTTGTATTTAAGCCTTTATCTATTTGTTCTTGATTTTTATTTAATAAACTTTACTTCCTTTCACCTAAATGATTTAACCTTTTGGCTTTTACATGAATGAGGAGAGCCATACAAACAAGCATGTATATTACGTGTTTCGGGCCATGTATGCATGTCTTGTACCTTGTTGGTTTATGACTTTTGGTGAAGGTTAGAAGGTTCTTACCCTATATCATTCTTTATCCTAACCGTTGGTTAAATTCGGAATTTGGGATGGTGATCGAACATTCTAATGTCTAATCATGGCATTTCGGGTGTGTATGTGTGCTTCATATTGCTTGTTGGAGTGGGAGATGGTACTTTCTGGTGAAAGATTGTTGAATGATCAAACCGTAGCCTTTCCTTACAAAAACCCATATTTACTTTAAAAACTTATTACTCTTGGTTTAGTGGTGGTAGATGGTGTATCCATTCCAGCTTATGATAGATACTCATGACGACCAAGCAATTAGCGAATTGTTACATGTTAACACTAGTTAGTTGAGTGATTTGAGTGTTTTCATCTTCTTATTTCGTGAGGTGTTTGGTTGTGTACTTGTAATAGATCGAATAAATGCTTTAATGGAAAATATCCTTAGGGATAATTATTTTGTTAAACTAGTAAAGGCTTCTTGAGGATTTCAAACGACAAGTAGGATTCAAGTGGGGGGATATTTGATGACATCAAATAATGTTATTTTATAGCATCGTTTATCCTACGATTATTAAAACAATTTTGTTTAGTTTATTAACTGTAGAAGATTTGTACTTTATCTTTATATTTTGTGAATTGTTAGTAATATGGAGTAATTGGTGATAAATAAGCCATAAGGCGCGCATTTTTGGAGCTTAAATGAAGATATTTTGTATGATTACTAATTTGAAGACCATTACGCCGTATCATCAAGAAGATTTGGGTTTCCGTGCTTTTGCACTCACCAAAACCACATAAGGATTAAAGAGCAATACGTCGTATCCAGAGGACTCAATACGTCGTATTCACGATATGGAATCAATATAATATTCTAGTAAATTACAACAGTGGGTCCATACTCCAAGAAATCCCCCAATATGACTGTATCCCAAACCAAGTGGATACGCCGTTTGAAACAGACTTCCTGACATTATTTAATAGAAAACTCAAAAACAGTTTTAAGTGTGCTAGATCCCAATTCTACGATAATAAAACACAAAAGTCGTTTTTTAGAGGAGGAATAGTGCAGACAGAGCAGAGCTACATATTTAATTCCTATGGAGACATCGTGGTTTAAATTCCATATATCTTTATAATCGTCAGTTTTTGGTATCATTCATTAACTCGATTTGTTTACCTTGGGCTAAATTATTAATCTTGTTAATGTATTTTTTGACGTTTGAAGGCTAATACCTTCGGGTATTAGCCATTATTATAAAGATCTGAATGTTTGGTATTTGTTTATATCAATTTCTTTATTTATCGTTGTATGCTTGTTCATGTTTATCAATTTATACTCTTTACGCTCTTTTGTATGCGACCTATCATTCAAACTGGATCTAGTAAGTGGACCAAGCGGATCTAGAGTCCAGGATAGCTCTCCATATAGTAATTTATACACCTAGAATAATAGTTACACAAATATTGTCCTTCTAAGTCTGTGTCTAGGATACGCTTTGGGCTTAACTAGTTAATTGGATATCGCCAATGGTTTATTGATCGTGTTGACTAGCAGCTGACCTAGATAATTCAATAAATAATGTTCTGATTCCATTGGATAGTTGGACAAGTGGACTACTAGTGTATAGATTGTCATTAAGCGGTAAGTGGGTAAAGTCTCTATGAGCCCGGGTTTAACAAGATCACCATTGCTTTAATCCCTAAAATAGATTATAATCAGCCAAATAAGGATGCTTTATGCAGATGCATTAAATTGTGACATAATTAACGTGTCTAGGTCTTAGGATGATGTAACGACTCAGTCTGAAGTATGATATGCCACTCTGAGGAAGAAAATAATCGACACTAAATAAACAAACCAATGTTCTAATCGGATTAATAATGGTTAATATAGTTTTCTTATATAAGGTTTGATCGCTCTTTTATCTTTTGTTAATTAGCTTACGTGGTAACAGTTTCTTGAATTGATTGTAGTCACCAACCAAACTGTGCCAATCTCTTAGGCTGAAACCCCCCTTTTTTCCATTAGAATTAAGATTTAGACTGACATAGGTTTAACATAGGATAAGAATAGAATTAACATAGATTAGATAACCAAGATATTAATTAAATTGATAGATTTAACCTCGCTCTTAGTGATCGACACCTTACTTAGCACAAAATTACTACCGATCAGGTACACTACCCATTAAAGTGTTATTTTTGGTTGAGTCGGCAAAATATAAATTTAAACTTGTAACCATATAAAAAAACAAAACCTACACATGTACAACATATACATGTTTTTCGGTGCCAATTGTCGGGGAGTGAAGTTGTTTAATTCTTGTTTTTATTAGTGTTTTAGTTTAGTGTAGCTTATATTAATTTGCATATGTGTGTGTTTGTTTTGTGTGTTTAATTTTCTGCATTGTATATTTTTGCATATTGTATGTTTGTGTGCATTATTCAAAGTACGCTTTAAATTTTTTTAAACCAATACGACATATAATTTTTTTTTCAAACCAATACAGCGTATTTGACTCTATCATCCATACGGCGTTTTCAGTTCACTGAATACGACGTATTAAGCTATTTGACAGTTTTATTTTCTAGCGAATTTATTACAGGTCACAATGGACGACCTCAACATTACTATGGAGGAGTATATCAGGCTTGAGGAAGAAAAAGCTCATAGGCATGGGAAAGGGTTTAATTGGGAAACTGCTATGTATGGTAAGATCTAGGATAATGTAGACGTTCACGACCTCAAATCTGTTGAAAACCTGGACAATTCCCTGCTATAGTCTTTAGGTCACGTTAACATCTGAAGAAACACTCTCGTGTATGCTACTGGTATGTTCTCTTAACGTTGAA
The DNA here is from genome assembly GCA_026074375.1 of Tanacetum coccineum. Classification (NCBI taxonomy): domain Eukaryota; kingdom Viridiplantae; phylum Streptophyta; class Magnoliopsida; order Asterales; family Asteraceae; genus Tanacetum; species Tanacetum coccineum. Next base: position 6,312 of record BQNB010123617.1, read on the forward strand.
ATTGACTTTAGAATATCGTTTGACTAATCCGACGATGAAGATTGCACGGTAATTTTCGACAAAAATTCATTTTCCTACAAAATAATTTATGTCAACAATTTAAAAACGAATTCAGAAAATGATAATGAAAAGGACAATATGCCTTCGTTCCCACCACCCGAGCCTACGACCAGTTATTTTGATGATTTAGACTTCTTTAAAGATTTCAAAACAGAATTTCCAGCCATTGTTTACAATATTGCTCAAACGTCTAAATTAGATTTGTTAACTGAACCCACTTTAAATCCTCAATATATCGATGAATTTAATTTGAAAAGTGAAACATCATTGTCCAAATGTGATGAAGAGGAAGAAAACGTTTTATACTTTAATGATTTATTTCGTTTTAACGTAATTTATCCCGATGATTCAAAATCGGATAAGGACAATGATGATGAGATCTATATTAAACAGTTTTCGAGGAATAATGTAATAAATATTGATGTTGGTGCCTATGTGCATGGGTCAAATAAGCTTTTGGAAATAAGTCATGATACATTATTAAATTTTTTTTCAAAACTGGGGGAAATTTTTATCAAGGAATTATTTAATATCATGATTTAAATATCTTAACCAAGGGATGTCATTCATTTTCCTAATCAGAATTTGTTATGTGGCCATTTGGCATTCCCGTTCGGACCCCCAAATTGTTTTATAATGAATGGGAATTAAATTGGGGCAAAGTCTAACTTTAAAGACTTTTAATGTAAACAAAAAGTGCTTGCCGGGAAGACCAAACCAGAATGTATTTTCAATTTTTATCGAGTCTGTCTTGCCAGACTGTCTATACGGCATATCCAAACCCTATGGATACGGCGTATTAGCTATCTGGACGGCAAATGTATTGACTCAGTTTCATGCTGAAGTGTTAAGGTGGGCTTTTTTCTTTTCACCCTTTATTCTTTACTTTTTCTTTTTCAATTCTTCAAACCCCTTCAACGCTTTACGAGATTCTCATAACTAGTACCTTGTTGGGTTTGTTCCAGTACTAGCTCCATCTCAGTCTGCACTCTTCCCTTATTCTCACTTTTACTCCTTTTTTCATACCTTAAGACTACTACACTATCTAGTGGAATATCCCTGGGTAGATCCATCCAGTTCTGGCTGGATCATGCGAATGAATACATAAACTTAACCACCTTATAACTCTAATATTAGTAATTTAAATGGTTGGTCTTTAGTACTTCCACATTTCTGCCAACACGTAACCATTGGTCTCCCTTTATATGTGCATCAATTAATCAAAAAAGTTTAGCACATATATGGAAATGCGTACACTTAAGATCTTAAAATCGCATTTTTTAATCATATATTTTAATCACATCTTCTCCCCTTATCAAAAACTAGTGCAATACCCCGTGCGTTGCCCGGGTGTACACCTATTTTAGATAACGTTTAGATAAGCTATATATGCTAATATATATAAAGTTACAAAGATAATTGATGCAACAAATTGATGTCATACCATAAATGACATATATAGTACTTCAAAATTTTTTTTTTTTTTCGAATTATTCAAACAAAATTCAAAAGTTTGAGGTCTTCAACAAACAATTTTTTGAAATGGATAGCCGAATTTGGTGAAAAAGTTGTTGAATAGTTAGTACATGTAATGATTTCAGGTACATTGGAGTAAGGAGATTCACAAAACAACACTGTTGTCCGTTATACCATCATTCGTAATCTTAAAAAATGAATACACATAGAAATATATTGAGAATACCTTGCGTTTTCGAACTTTTTATAAGATTTTATATCACAAACCTTTTGGATTTTCCCATATTTACATCTTGATCTAGTTTTATTCAGTTTATCGAAGAAGACCTTAAAATGCAAGATTATGCGTAGAAAATGGAATGATTTTCATGCTTATATTTATATATATTTTCTTTATTTTCTTTTGGTATCTCATCAAATTGAAGTTTTGAGGACAACCTACGTGACATGTATCAAAGAATGCTACTCAAAAAGCTTTTTGATGTCTTGCTCATTTTGTTAATGTTCTCTTTAAGTGTGACTTTTTAAAAGTGTGTTACAGGTGAATGTAATGCAAATTTATAGATTATTGTATTACTTAAAGAAAAACATTGGCTCTATACTATTAAAGTTTATACTGTGGTTATTTGCTTTCTAATTAGATATTGGAAATAGCTTATTTATAGGATAATTATATGCAATGTTTTGAAATAACGGGTCTCCTAATGTCTCGTCGAGTCATCAGGGTTCCGGTGATGTTACCAGTTTAACCGGTTGACCAGAAGGTCAACCCGGCGTTTTTAAATAATAATAAAAAATATTTGCAATCAAAAAAATGTATATATATAAATATGAATATACTTTATTGAGGACTAAAAAACCTCATTTACTAATATGTGTAAATGTTAATAAATAAAATTTACTTCACATATTTATATATAAAAAACTTGTTTTATTTGTAAAAAAACATGAAAACCCCAAAACAGGTCTCGAGAACTGAGTTGACCCGAGTCACTTTAAACCCGGCGAGTCTAACCGAGTTTCGAAAATATTAAACCCAGTTTAATTTGACCGGTTATTTTTTCGACCAAAACCGGTTCAACCGGTTGACCCGGCCGAGTCGAACCGGGTTTCAAAACATTGATTATATGTATGTTTCATCTATTCGGTTACTTTGACTTGCTTCCAAAGTCCAAACCACTTTCTAAACTTGTCGCTAAATAAAAGGAATTATTGGTACATTTATTGGTAGCTTACTCCAATACAATAATATAAATGGTTGGTCTTTGGTACTTCCACATTTTAGCCAATCACGTAACCATTTGCTCCCCCTTCACATGTGCATCTATTAATCAAAAGAGTTTAGCACATATATGGGATAGCGTACACTTGAGATCTTAAAAATCACATTATTAGCCATATATTTAATCATATTTTCTCCCCTTATCAAAAATGTTAAATCTCTTAATATTTTAGATATTAATTGATAATATATATGCATTCGGGGAGAAGATGTCCAATTATTAACAAGATGATTATTGAAACATATTAATGCTCTCCCTCAAATTTTGAGGGAATAATATGGTTATTAAGTACGTTAATTTGAAATTTTTTGAATTTACTAAGAAATTCCTGAAAATTCGTACTCAAACACTATATAGGCCTAATTATAGTCTACACTATTTATTCACATATTCACAAGTTTTATTATATATGAGAAATTGACCTGAAATGTGTTAAGACACAATATGACCAAGTCATATTGTCCTTTCCATTAGCCTGAGATCTTTCCTGTATATCCTTCCACCAATAAACTTCTCTAGATTTCGCATCAACCTCCTCTGATAAAGCTGCCTATCTATATCCTAAACCATAACTCGAGCCCTTTTCTTGTCAAAGTTACTCCATTTCCTCATTGGCAGGTATTCCATTCTTATTCCTGCAGCAATGTCGTAAAGAGCAGACCGAACATCAATGAGCGTGCCATCACTGAACTTGTGGAGTTCATTAGTGCGCATCAATCTTTTTCTCATATTTTGATCTACGTATATTATTCCTTGAGGGTCTGAGTATGAAGTGTATGTGGTTTTGTTCCTGAGATTTGATCTGTATGTGTCAGGTTTAGTGAGGTTGAGCTTCTTTTGGTAACTTTCGACACCTAATTGAAGATCTTCCACCCGCCGTTGAATGACTATAGGTCTTGTGTACATACGTAATGCCACATTCAAATCATACCGTTTGCTGATTGTGAGATTGGTCAACTTTTGTAGAACGAGTAGAAGTAACATGTCTTCAATGTCTTGTAGATACACCTCATTGAAGTAAACATGGTGTCATCTTGAGCTGTGTGCCAAAACATCTTGTTTCTCCTTGAAATAGACTACTCCTTTGCCATGAAGTAATCAATGATGATCTTAGTGAATCTAGGACATGACATCTTGTTTGTCTTCTTAGCATCTTTGTTTTCAATCCGGAACAGTAAATCTTCCCAGAGTAGATACACATAATCAATATTCTTTTTATGGAACATACCCTAGAGGATTTGAGCACGGGACAGACGAATCTTGTCCATTCTAGTTTCTTTCCCACTTAAGCACTTGTTGATGACGGTAGCAAATGCTCTCCATGGTTGATGTAAGTAGTCACTTATTCACATCTAATGAACGAGAGAATGTCATGTTTCAGAGGGAGGTCTTTAAACTTTTATCTTGGAATTTTAGGGCAAAACTAGAGAATTTCTCAAAACATATCAACATCGAGAGAGAATTTCTTCTTATTAATAGTGAATCTGATAGATGACTTATGAGCAGAAACTATAGCCTAAAATTCTTGCATATAAATAGCAGGAACATCTATAGTGATCAGGAATGCATGGTAGAATGGAGTGAGAGCAAGAGCATCCAACATGACTTGAAATGTAACTTCTTTTGGCTTGATGTCTGTCTTGAGTCTTATGTTGCATTTTCTGAACTCAAGATGGTCCGCAGGGGTAACAAGCACATCATCAAGGGCTTTCTGTTGAGCTTGAGTGGTATTCATGTTTCTGCTAAGATTTGACCAATACAGTTTATATATAACCAATTTTATATATAAAACACTATAAGGCCCTTTGATTGTTGAATACTTAAGCTTGATGCATGTTGTGATATCATTCTAATGATTAGGCATATTAAGGCATTTAGCATGATTGACTAAGATCTAATCATCCAAAGGGCAATTTAATTGGGCATAACGAGAAAGGCAATAAGATAACTGAAATAGTGCTTTTTAGGATCCTATTCAAACTAACTTGTTGAGAATAAGGTAACCTAAGACATGTTTAGACATTCTTAATGAACCTTGTTATATAGCCTACTTAACTTGATTAGATTTCCTAAGTAACCAATTTTAATTAGCTACCTAACTTGAGTTGAAAATTTCCTTCAGAAAAATTCAATCTTAAACTTCCTTAGAATCTGTTGCTAAATCACCTCCTATTGAGGAATTGATAAATCGCCTCCTATGTAGGGTTGATAACTCGCCTCCTATAAAGGATTGATAAATCGCCTCCTATATAGAATTGTTAAATTGCCTCGTGAAGCAACGTTGTTAACTCGCCTCCTAAAGATGTTGTTGAATCGCCTCCTTAAGAGGTTGTTAAATCGCCTCCTGAGGGCTTGTTGTTAACTCCCCTTTTGAAGGGGTTGTTAACTCGCCTTCTAAAGGGAGTTAATAACTCGCCTTCTGAAGGCGTTGTTAACTCTCCTTACACAGGCTGTTGATAACTCGCCTTCAAGACTAATATTGACACAAACTTGATTTTTACGCATCAAGAATAGTTCAAATATCATGCTTAACATGTGAAAAACACATAGATACATTTATAACAACATATAGCCATATAATCATCAAAAACGATAAAAAAAAATGAGCATGTTTATTCATTTTACCACAATCATTCAAGAAACAAGGATGACGTTTTAAGGCACAAACACCTTCAAGGATACATATAAACTCTATCCTACACAAAACCAACTTATATTATTCACTAAATCCCAAAAACCCAATTTTCGCAAGCATGAATCATCAAGAACACATTCGTATGATACCTAAACACAAAATTGTTTTAAACGAGTGTTCTACATTCCTAAACAAACAAAACTCCTCATTCAGTTTGAGATTTTAATCACTTTTGATTTTGACTAACCTTAATTCAAGATTTAAGGATTTTGAGATCAATAGTAGATGAAACTTTAATTCCTTTGAGCTATATGAAGTTTCGGAAGTGAGGAACGAGTGTTAAGTTATACCTTTTGCTTGATAATCACTGGAAATGGAGAATGAGAGTTGGAGATTTCGAATGGGTGAATGGAGGGAAAAAGTTTTTAAGTGTGTGTTTGTGTGTGTTAAAAGGACGAGGTGGGTGGAGTGTTATAAAACTAAATTAGTTTTTGACACATTCACCCCCTCAAGTTTACTATCCTATGCATTTTACTTATACAAGTTTTACTAGGCAAGTAAAGTTTAACAAACGGCACAAATAGTCCCTAATATTTTTTAACGAACATACCTAGAAACTTATATTTGCACATACACTCCCTAAAGGCATAAACACATAACAGTTAAGGCTCACATAAGCTAAACTTAATTAACCCCCCTTTAATTGTTAACTCGTTATTGTTTAAAACCTTTTCCTTTATCACAAAACTGATTTTACAAAGAAGATATTTGACATTTCCCCCCTCAAACAATGACTCGTTTTCTATTTAAAGAGCTATATTCATTGTTTGAGTGGTCAAATGTCTTTGAAAAGCATTTTCTGATGAAGTATTGTTTAATTTAGAAAACTAACACCATGAAAAATAAGATTTCTCTTATTTTGACACATAAGCACACTGACACGTACACTTATGGAATATATGAAGCACGGGGTGGTTATGCAAAGTAATCACAATCCTTTGCATGATCATAAAATAGACCATGCCTGAGAATAAATTCTCATTGAGAGGACAAGTTTTCTTTTTGAAATACTTGCCTTTAAGATGATGACCAGGTTGCTATCTGAAATAATAGCAAGCCATTTTTGGCATGTTTTGAAAACTTTTGAACTTCTGCTCGAACTTCATTTATAGCCTCGTATCATTATTAAATGACATTTCTGAGGCCGTAAATATTATCGATTTTCAGAAGACATGCAAGAGATACATATTTTATATTGGTATTCTAATTTTTTAATTTATTTAAATTTTAATTATCTTTTAAAAAATTTAATAAAAAGAAAAATATTTTTGCTTTTTTTATGTTTTCTTATGTACATATAATACAGGATATGAGTTACCACCATCACTCACCTGTTTCCTCTATCATACGTTTTAATGTTTCTGGAGTCATGCGTCTCATACCAAGCTTTTCGATCAAGAAGTTAAATCTATCTCGTGGCAAAGGTTTGGTGAAGATGCCAGCCAATTGGTATTCAGTCCGGATAAAGTATAGTTCCAAAATTCAATTCTCCACCTGCTTCTTTTCAAATTGTAGCGAACATCGATGTGCTTGGCTCGTGAGTGTTAAACATTGTTGCAACATAAGGCAATCACACTCTTGTTGTCGCAGTACAGAGGAATCTTATTGAATTGAAAACCATAATCTGTTAGTTGTGAACGCATCTATAGGATTTGAGCACAACACCTAGATAAGGCAATATATTCAGCCTTTGTACTCGAGATAGCAGTGCAATTTTGCTTCTTGGATAACCAGCTAACAAGTTTGTCACCTAAGAATTGAGCACTTCCTGATGTACTATGTCTAGTGTCCTGACACCCCACGTGATCTACATCTGCATATGTTGTCATAGACATACCGGTATCCTTCGAGTACTAGAGACCCATGTTAATGGTTCCCTTTAGGTATCGAAAGATCCGCTTAACCGAATTTAAGTGCTTTTTGGTAGGCTTTTCCTGATACTGGGCACATAAGCAGACTGCATAAATAAGGTCTGGTCTACTGGACGTCAAATACATGAAAGATCCAATCATACCACGGTAAAGTGTAGCATCAATTTGGAATCCACTGTAAAACAAAAAAAAAGGAAAAAAAATTCTTTGATCCATTTTACTCTTTTCTACCATAGGTGTGTCTACAGAATCACTAGTTAGCATACCATATTTTTTAACAATTTCAGAAGCATATTTAGATTGATTTATAAAGATGCCTCTAGGACTTTGAGAAATTTGTAATCCTAGAAAGAATGACATCTGCCCCATCATTGACATCTTGAACTTAGTGGTTATCTGATTAGCAAACTCATTACACATGGCAGTATTAGTGGATGCAAATATTATATCAACAACATAAATTTGTATCAGTATTAAGTCATACCCAGCTTGCCGTGTGAAGAGTGTTGGATCAACTGCACCTTTAGAGAAATGTTGTGATATTAGAAAGATTGACAGCATGTCATACCATGCACGTGGTGCTTGTTTGAGACTATAAAGGGCCTTTTTCAGCTTGTATACATGTGATGGGTTGTCCAAATCAACAAATCCTTCTGGTTGAGAAACGTAGACCTCTTCTTTGGGCTCGCCATTTAAGAAAGCTATTTTGACGTCCATTTGGTAGATCGTCATAATATTATGAGAGGCATTTGCTACGAAGATACGGATGGCCTTAATTCTAGCAACCGGTGCAAATGATTCCTTGAAATCGATTCCTTCTTCTTGCCTGAATCCTTAAGCAACTAGTCTAGCCTTATTTTTTAGTACCCCGTCAAATTCATCCGTCTTGACCGTATAAATCCACTTTAGTTTAATTAAAAGCACTTTATTTGGACATGACACCAATTCCTAAACTTCTAGTCTTTGAAATTCATGAATTTCTTCTTGCATTGCATCGATCCATGACGGTTCGGTCATTGCTTGTTTGAAGTTCTTAGGTTCTACCAAAGTTAGGAAGGCATCAAAGTAACACCACATGGCGTCAGTTTGGAGTTGCTTTCTCGTAGAGACAGAGCGAGAAGGATCGCCAATCACGTTTGCTATAGGATGATTCTTAGTCTATTTACCAAGGTGTTCAAATAGAGTGTGGGTTTATCTCACATTCGATGATGACCCTTAAGAAGTTGATTCTTTATGAGGAGATTCATTAAGTGGATCATCACGAAATATTAGTGTTTTTGTATGATTCCTGTCAAAACCTTGAGAAATGTTTGGAGATTGTCCTTGTTATTGTGTTGATGGAGTACTTGATGATGGAGCATCCTGGTCAATGGAAGTTGACACAGGAGAATTAGCTAAAACTACAGCTCTCGGAGCAGCAACTTCTTGAACTAGAGAAACAACAATTGATGGAGGAGTGAAGTATTCATCGAACATAGGTTGAAACAAGCGATCCTAATTATCTCTTGGTGGTGGAATACAAGGTTGTTGAGAAATAGGGTTTGGAACGAGTCCTGAACTGGATGTTGCAGATCATACATTAAAGCCCAGTCCCTGAACAAATTGGAACAGAAGCCATTCTGTCAGACTTCATCAAATGTCACAAGAATTGTCTCAATAATTTTCTGGGTTCTTTTGTTGTAGATTCTGAACGCTTTCTTTGCGGGCGCGTAACCAACGAAAACACCAATGTCAACTTTTGTATCTAATTTACCCAGGTCGTCATTGTCATTGGTAGGATAATAGAGTGCACCAAAGACATGGAAGAATGATAAACCTAGTTTCTTATCTTGCATAAGCTCATATGGAGTTTTGTTGTATCGACGACGGATTATTGAACGGTTTTGGATGTAACAGGCTGTATTGATTGCTTCGACCCATAAAAATATTAGAGCTTTAGAAAATATTAACATTGTACGGGCAGCTTACAAGAGTTTGGTTTCGCCTTTCGACAACGTTGTTCTGCTGAGGAGTACGGGCAACAGATGTTTGATGTGTGATGCCAACATTTTCATAAAATTCACGAATTGTCTGATTGACAAATTCAGTTCCATTATCTGTTCGAACATTATGGACAGTGGCATTCAAACGAACTTGTATATTTTTGATGCATTTAATGATGGCCTCAGGAGCTTCATTTTTTATCCTTAAAAATCTGACCCAAGTAAATCTTGAGTAATCGTCAACAATCACTAAGATGTACCTTTTCCCGTTAATACTTTCCACTCGTATTGGGCCACACAAATCTATATGCAAAAGATATAGTTTCTCTTGGTTAGTCTTCAGCTTTGGGTTAATGTGAGGGTTTCTTGCTTTTTTCCTAATACACATGCTGAACACAAATGATCTTTCTGAAATTTAAGCCTTGGAATGCCTCGTGTAAGACCGTCTTTATCTAGCTTGTTAATATTATCGAAGTTGAGATGAGATAAACAACAATGCCATAACCAGCTCTTAGTCTTTGACGCTTTGGATAGAAGACAGATCAGAGATGTTTTAAGCATGCATCAAGAGAAATTTGGTACAAATTTACATGGATCCAGAAAGTAGATCAACACCTTCTAAATTACGAATAAAGCAAGTGTTTTTCTAAAATGCAACTTCAAGATCCGTGTCGCAAAATTAACCAACTGAAAACAAGTTATGTCCAAGCCCCTCGACATAGTATACCCTTGAAATAGTAACATGTCCCAGCTGATAGTCACCATACCCCATAATCCTTGCAATAATGTCATTCCCGAATCTAACTGTACCCAAAAATTTACTAACAAAGTTCATGAGCTGAGAGAGGTTCCTTGTCATGTGTTTCGAACATCTAGAGTCCAGATACTAGAGAACAATGTGGACAACCTGTCATTACAAGAGAAGAAGAAGATATAATATATGTAGCATTGGATCCCCAAGTATGATTGGGTTCTGAGTGGTTAGCAATCTTAGATTCTACAATCTTAGATTTTTTACTCGAACCTACATTTTTAACATTTTTGGGTTTCCTGCTATAGACTTTAAGTTTTGGTTTTTATGTTTCAACTGAATGGGAAGTGGTTTTCTTAGGAGGCACTACGTTAGCTGAAGTGATCCTAGTTAACAGGCACGAATTACCAACTATAGTGAAAGTTTTGCCTGTTGGTTTCCACTTAAATCCTACTTCAGTGAATACATGACCCGTAAGTTTCCAAATATTTTCTTTTTATGTTTCTTAGCAGATTTAGCACGGCTATTCACATTTTTCACAAACTCAAGAAAACACATATCATGAACACCATCAAATAAAGATTTCTTACAAGTAGCACAAATAGGATCAGAATTCGCATTTAACAGTGAATGCTTAACATCAACATCATGAATTGGGTTAACAACATAATTCTTTTTATTAACTTTCCTAGGTTGGGCTTCTACTTTATATTCTTCATGTTCCTACTTGTGTTGCGAAAAAAAAAAAAATAAAAAAAAAAACAAAAAAAAAAAGTAAAAAAAACAAAAAAAAAAAAAATCATAAAAAAAAAAAAAAAAAAAAAAAAAAAAAAAAAAAAAAAAAAAAAAAAAAAAAAAAAACCAAAAAAAAAAAAAAAAAAAAAAAAAAAATAAAAAAAAAAAAAAGAGATCCTATCATTCTTTTTATTGCCAGTAGGCTTTGATCCGCACTTACTAGTAGAACACTTCAATCATGTAGAAGACAACACAGGTGTGTTAGAAACTGATGTTTTCAATGACTTTGCCTATTTAATGTTGCTTGAGGATGTGAGAGGTTCAGCAAACCTAACTTTCTTGACCTTATTTTTAGGTGTGACAGCAACCTTTTTCTTATTAAGTTTAATCGCATTAGGGCAAGTGTCTTGAACATATACAAGTAACTCCTGAATTCGCTGGGCATGCTTACACGAAAAGTCTAACTCTTTATCTAAGGGTTGTTTTGCTTTAGCTTGTTTGACTATTCCCCAAACAATATCAGCTTGTTCCTGAGTATACTTAAGGTATTCTATGTGAATTTCCCTATTTTGCAATAACCTAGGAGCTAAAGGTTCTAAGTCTAGCTTGAACATGCCTGGAACAATAGTATGGGCAGATGGTGTTTGTGCAGCAATATCAACAATTTCTTTTCCTTTTAATTTTTGTAAATCGTTTTTCAATGATGTGATCACAAAAACCTTATCTTGATTTTGAGCATTTAAATCCTCATTTTTAGCAGATTTTAAGTTCAGTTTATCAATTAAAGAGTCACTCTGTTCTTTAGTGTGAACACATGTCTTTTTGATTGAGTCAAACTGCTCTTTAAAAACCTGTTTCACAAGATTATATTCATTACAAAGACGCTCGTTTTCCGAAATCAGTTTCGCCACACTATTCTCCAATTCCACATTTTGGATCTCTATTTCACTATAATCATAATTGCCATTCTCTTCATTGGACTTTTCTCTCATTGATTTTATAATATCCTTCAACTTACAAATGGTACTGTCTTTGTCTTGAAGCTAAGCTTTCAACTCATTATTTTTAAAAAATTCTAGAATTTTGATAGCATTTCGATTATCACAAGATTCATCTTTTTAAAAAATTACTTAATTAAGTTGTATTGACAATTCAAGAGAAATACAATGTTTTTTAAGTTGTGAGTAACTTTTCAAAAGATCATTATGCGCATTTTGTGATTTCAAAAGCTCGGCCTCAAGATTGAAACACTTATCACAAGATTCATTTCGATTTCTTTCCACATTCACATATTCATCACTCAAAGACATAGAATTCATCACAGTTAAAAAAAACCATCTTAAGACATGATTTGTTGTAAGAGTCGACCATTTTCCAAAAGTAATTCTTTCTTAGCAATTTCCAAACATTGTTTGACGACTGAAGACTGTTGAACAACAGCGTCCATTTGGTCAAAAACTGTCTGTACTTCCATTATTTCATTTAGAAGATCTCTATCAAACACATTGAAGATGTGTCACTCCCCCAAATGGGGCCTGGACGGAAACACGTGTCCGGGGGCATGACGTCATAATATACATTACACAAGATACAAAGAACGACCTCTAAGGATACGTTAAGAAATCCAACATCGTTGCATTAAATAAAGTAGTTAAAGTTTTATATAGGTTCTCAGATAATATGCGGAAGCGAATAAAAGGTTTTAAAGTTTGACAACGATGTTAACAAAGATAATAATAATTCTTGAAAATTGGCCCAAAGCAAGGCAACACCATAAAGCAAGCAAAGACATCCATAGCTAAGCACCTGAGAAAAACATGCTTAAAATGTCAACATAAAGTTGGTGAATTCATAGGTTTGAATTTAATATAAGAGTGGACAACAAATTTTGCAAAACGCATGTGACTATTATAACAAATACAATATCACATAAAAGCATCTACGTTGCGCTAAGCTCATGATACCGAGACTAAATGTAATAGGAGCATTCAAAATGCTAAATAAACCTGGCGGGTGCCAACATGGCGCTTCACCGTATCACTCGACATGGTATACGTCCGTTGATCATGTAAGAGCTACTTACACGGACGGGGATGATTAGTCCCAATAGATCTATTTACAACACTCGTGCTCACTTACCAATCTAACTGATCATAAGTAACTAACGGTTCATGATAACTCGGGCATACAAGTTTCAACATTTACTTAAGCAACGTGTAAACAAGATTGGGAAAATGTAAAGCATTTGTGTCCAATGTTTAAAAGCAAACAATGTTTCTCACCCCAGAAAGTAAAGCAAAGTAGTAAAAACGTAGGGCTATGAACTCACCTTAGCAAGATGAGCGAACGGTAAATCACGTAAATGAAAGATGATATAGAAATCTAGCCGAGACCTAGATAAACAATGAGTCTTAGGGAAATTAAAAGCATACTAAATATTGCATGAAACGCTTAATATAGAAAGACATCCATGTGTGTTTGTGTTTTGGTTTTTATTTATCAAAAATGACTTAGTAAAATTATAACGTTCTTCGTTGAATCCCGACATTTTTCCTGAAAGTTACCATTTATAGAAAGTTTCCTTTTTAGGAAAGATTTTAGTTTCAAGACGTTAATATCGTCCCATATATTTGTCAAGTTTCCATATTTTCAAAACGCACTAACTAGTCTTAATCGCTTAACTTCTAAGTCCGTTTCGCTAAAACATAATAAAAGTTACTATTTTTGGAATCCTACCTCATTTATCAATCCCGACATCATTTACATATTTTATGACATTTCAAATGTTTCTAATCAATAACCTAATGTTTTTATATGTTGCACCAATGTTTAGAAAGTCTAAAAATGTCCAAAAGTGCACGAAAACCTCATTTTATATTCCAAACAGCACTATTTCAAAATG
>BQNB010123618.1:6392-20066 GCA_026074375.1 Tanacetum coccineum
TAGGGGGCAATGTAGTATGAAGACTGTTACCCGATGGTATCCTTTCTACACAATCACGTTTTCCTAGACATATCAACAACGATACAGACAAAAGGTGGTTTTCTAAGGCCTAACGTGCACATCCATCACAAGAAGCAACACCACTAAGATCTACATTATAGGTTTCATACAATCATAAATAAACACAATAGGAGGTTTAGTGATTGATGCCAAACCACACCTTAAAATATATATAATATATAATAAAATATAAAATATATATAGTAAGAATAGTCTAGAAACAAAATCAATAAAACCGAGAAGTAGTATAGAATTTTCCCGGGTCGTTAATCCCCAACGAGGCTGGACTGGAGAATCGATACAGTCGGAAGATTGGAGTTTGAAAGAGAGAAATGATTTGAGAGTATGGAAAGCTAAATTAAACAATAACAAACAAAAACGTTTAAGAAAAACCTAGGAAATTAAGCTGAAGGAAAAAACGGGAGCTACGAATCTCCGAACAAAGGGTGGCGAAAACCTAAAAACTTCAAAAATTAACCCTATAAAGAAAGTTTTCCACGTCTAATACTACTCTAGGGGGAATAAATAACGAAGAATGAAAAAGGAATAGAATGAAAACGGAGGGTTCGATTGGAACCAAAACGAGTCAAGACAAAACCGCTCCGACCCCGGTTCTTTAAAAATCAAAAAGTTACAAAAATTGCCCATACGAATAATTGTTTATATTTTTCTACAAATATATGACTAAAGAAACATATTTCTAAAATAGAAAAATTATTTTTTTTTGATAATTTTTTGTATATTTTTTATGAATTTTTTATACTTTTAACGAAATTAAATTATAAAATTACTAAAACGCTTTTTTTAAAATTCTAAAAATTTTACTAAAATTAAATTTACACTATAAATAACCTAACGAAAAATAAGAAACCAAAAAGTTTGATTTATAACTAAGCACGCAAATAAGCTGTAACGCTTATAGTTATTAAGGTGGAAAAAACCCCCGTATATAGCTAACACTTGGGAACTTTAATGAAAAAGCTCCCAAGGGCGCAGAGGTAAGGCAAGGTTCTATAAAAGGGGAAGTTTATTCGAGAGGTTAGAGGGACTCGGTATCGAGTCTTGATCTCCCTGGCGTTCCCTTGTTCTTCCCTTTTTTTTTTCGAAAAACTTTGTGAAACCAAAGTTGTTACAGCTTATTTTTGGGGGAAGCTTAACACAACTTTTCAAAACTGACAACTTTTTCTAGATTGCTTTGAATATGCTTTATTAAAAAAGAGTTTTAAAGTTGACAGAAGCTAAAAGTTAGCTTAAAGGCAAATGGCTAAGTCTTGGACATTTTAAACACTAATAAGCTAAAGTTTTTGATACTAAGCTTAATGATTATCTATGTATCTAAATTAAGACTAAATGAGCTAAATGTAATACTGATAAGCTGAAAAGGACTTAAGTTTGACAGAAACTTAACTAAGCTTAAAGGAAAAAAAAAAATGCTTAACTGTTTACACTAAATAAGCAATGAAAATATGAAATAAGCATGCACACTAAATTACACTACCTATATAAGCTACTAGGAACTCAAATAAGCAAATTGCAATAAGCTCAAAAGCCAAAAAGTTGGCTTAATGGCCTCAAACAGTATAATAAGGAGTTAGTGATGTTGGTATTGGTTTGGGTTTTAAAAACCTCAATAGCCACAAGGATAAGGACAATAAACTATCTAAGGAAAATTAATCATTACTAAGCAAGAAAAAGACTGATTCAACATCTAATAAGTCCTATTAAGCTTGGAAAGAAAATAGGCAATTCATATACTATGCTTTGGAGTAAAAACAGTCACAACCCTACTTTAAGCTTAAAAATAAGCTATCAAAAGGGCCTCTTAAGGTCTGAAACTAAGGAGGCTTATCTAAGAGCTTATTGGCTCTTAAGATAAGCTAAAAGCTTGGGCTTAAGTTCACTAAAAAGCTAGAAAAGAAGAAGGCTTTTAAAGATAACCCCACTTGCACCAGGGCGGAGATCTAAGCTAAAACTAAGGGTTCAATTGCAGCTTATTTTTAAGCTGTCAAATAAGATTTAAAATGAAAAACAAAATGAAAACAGATGAAAAAGGGCTTAAGGTGAGCTTATGCTCAAAATCTAGGCTTCTAAAAACAATGAAAACATGCTGAATATGGTTCTTTAAAAAGGGCTTTTTGCTTAAAGAAATTGACACTTAACTTTTTGGCAGGTTTGACTCAACAAGTCAAGTGAATCCTTAAGGACTTTTGACAGCATGTCTTTAACTACAAAATGACACACTTTTGACACCACAACTTAAGTTGACAATGGCTTATCCAAATAAGCCATTGATTCCCTTTTTTAAAACCACAGTTTGAAAGAACACTTGTGAAAACTTGAAAAACAGGTTTTGACTAAAAAGCTTAAGAAAAACAGACTTAAATAAGCTCAAATACTTAAGCTAAATCTACTCTATGACCACTCCCATGAACACCATTTTGACCGTTTTTTCCTACTTACCCAAACACTCCCTTAATCTTAGAAATGTCGTTTTAAATGCAAAAAACAGGACTTATTTAAGCTAGAGTAGTGAAATCAGGAGGGTTATATGAAAATCTAGAATTATTAAGCATAAACTAAAGGGAAAATGCACATTTTATAAGCTGCATTGGATAAGCAAATTTGGACTAGAAAAGGGACAGAAAACATCAATTGCCAACTAAGCTATTTGAAACTATAAGCTTGAAGAATTATGCTATAATAAGACTGGATAAACATATGTAAGCAGTAATAATGCAAGAAATAAGCAAGACATTAGAATTAAGCTATGCTACAGTTATTTAACTTTAAATGAGTAAAGATTGGAACCTTGGTCCTTAGCTTGACAGGATTAAAACCAATAGCCATATCTGAGCTAAATCATTCTCCAGCTTGTGAAAATAAGCTGGTGCTTAACCATAAGCTCACCATTTCCAGCTTATCTTCCATAAAGTAGTAAACCTTAGTACTGAATTGTGAGAGAAATGGAGGTAACTGTTTGATTAGTTAAGCTTGAGAAAAAGCTTATACTTTACAAGGGACAGGCTAAAGAGTGACATGAGCTTATTGAGCTTATATCTTAACAAATTCAAAACATGATTGCTTGGAAGTAACAATAGTAGTAAAACACTTTAATAAACGAAATTGGAAATTTTGGCATTTAATTTAGAAGGAATATAAGTCTTGAAATTTTAAAGATACAATTCAGTAAAAATAAGCTGGTACAAGTAATTTAAAACGAGTTACACTAAAATTACACCAATGTTGCACACCATAAAAAAAAGACTCATTTATCTCTGTCTTCTCTCTTCTTTTATAAGCTCCTCAAATGTCTTCATAGCTTGTGTTAGTTGTGTTTGTGTGGTGAGAGCAAACCAAAAATAATCCTGGCCATTGATAGTCCCTTGTGCTACTTTGATTTCTTGGCAGTCGTTGGATCTTGTCTTGAAAATAGTGGGATTGCCAAATGGGATTAGGGGTTTAGTGGAGGTGAGGGTTTAGTTTGATCCATGGTGTATTGAGGATGCAGGGTAAAAGGATGGAGAAGGAGACCCGTGACTAAGTATGGGGGTTTGGGCTTTGGCGGGAATTTAGGGTTTAACTGGGTTTGATTTTGTTAAACACAGGGTAACGAGGGTTAGGGGTTAGGGATGAGAGGTAAAAAGGGATTTGGGGGTAAAGGGTAAAAGTTGTAAATATTTTAGGGTTAGGGGTTTTGGTTTTGACAGTTTAAGTCCCTAAGGTTGGTTGGGATTTTCATTGTTAGTCCTTGGGGTGATACAGGTTTGAAAACTTGGCAGGATTGGCCCTCTAACCTATATAAGTTAATTACATAGGTGGTCCTTGTGTATTATAACTTTAGGGGGTTGGCAGTTTAGCCCCCTCAAGTTACACTTTCCTTGAATTGCAAATTTAACCCTTGTAGTTTTATCCCCCTTCCATAACTTTGGGATATGACAATTTTCGTCCCTTAAGTTTGCATTTTCTTCTTTTGGTTGACTTTGACTTTGTCGGGGTTGACTTTTTGTTGACTTTTTGACCCCGGCTTTTGACTTTTCAGCTCTTTTTGTTTCCGTGCTCGTTTTTGTCCGTTTTGGCTTTGTTTTTCGTCCTTTTGTGAATATCCGTTTCCTGCACAACACAAATGCAAAACAAACATATATTTGGCAGTTTTTGTCTGTTTTTGGTCATTTAAGTTCGTTTTATTAGGTATAAAATATGTGTAATTAAGCACATATTAAATCCCCCATACTAAAGTATTGCCGTGTCCTCACGCAATGTTATGAAGTAAACACTTAAGAAAACCAAGAATCTCAATCTCCCTCGACTTTATTAGCCTCAAAAAAAGTAGGCTAAGAGTTTCGTCAAGAGAACTAATGAATCAATAGCTTCGACAAGTCACCGTTGGTAACCGTTTTTATATGTACATCCCAAACTAACACCCCTAATTTTTTTGGGATTTTACTTTTTCTTTTCTTTAACTACCGGTTTGGCTTCCTTTATTTATCAACACTAGGAATATAGATTGAGAAGCGCGCATAGAAATATTATGGGATGTCTTGACGGATAAATTTTTCATCTCCCCGATTTCTTTCATAGTTCTAAACCAAGCAATTTAAACAAAGTCATTTGCCAATATAGTTTAAAATGCTAAGCACTCATACTTATGACTGTGAATTTTTAACTCCACACATGGAATATATGATTTAAATGTGTGTATATTTCAACCTCAATCTATCAACATGATTCCATAGTCGTAATTCAAGATGATCAATGACTCAAAGCACAACTTATTAGGTCGTGTAACTTGATTTTAAAGATACGAAATTCTTAAACTGTGAGAAACCTTTTGCAACATTTTTCAATCACTATACTTCATAAGTTCTTAAAGCTAGGGAATGCGTTTTGCTTAGGTTTGAAAACACCTACCTAGGCCTCGCTCCCTAGTTAGGGATATCACAACATACGACCCGGTGTTCTTAGTTTGAAAACCACCCGTTGCCCTAGCGTAAGGTGGGAAATCACATTAACACTTTTCATAATATGGCTAAGTTAGGTGTATTAGTTTGACCCTCACCTTGACTCGCTTCCATGGAGAGATATCACTAACCACCTACATCCCTAGAAGTAAAGATGACTTAGTTTGAACCCCCCCTCGTGGTTAGTGGATGTGGATATCACGACACATCTTTTACTTGCTCCATATAATCAAATGTATGCCTTCTTTGGACATTATTTCAAATATTCATGCATTTTTTTTTTTTTGCATTCATATTTCATCTTGCTTCTTGGCATTTTGATCTTTCAAATTACTAAGTACAGAAAAAAAATTCTCGCTTTAAAGAATCAAGTTACAAATTTAAAGCCTTTTTTCTAAAAAATTGATTGATTCTTAGTTGAATTGAATTGAGCACGTATGATTAGGTGGATTGGAAGGCTTAATGGCGAGAAAAAAGCCACAAGTTATCTCATATAAGTTTTAGAGAATCTTGCTCATGCACATAAACTCTATATTTAACTCTATCACTTCTTGTTCTTCACCTTATTAAAATTTGATGCAATAGAATTCGTGAACGCTTAGCTACTAGCAGGTAAGTTGAGGAACTAGACTACGGGCTCAACACGCCGAATCGAGTCAAAAATTATTCTATTTAACCATTAGGAAAGTCAAAAACTGTGACAAAAACACTTATTTTATTTTTGAAAAATTTTTTAATAATTTCATTTTTGTTTGGAATTTTGCAAAAATTTGGTGTAAAAAAACAGGATTACATCGATGCAACGGTCCTGCAGGCAAAATCAATTAGAAAGATCCCCACATACTAGAACTAAAAAATCGGTTTCCTTGATGTTATCCAAAGGGGTTTCCTACGCAAATCTAAGGCCCTCCGTTTATTAAGTGTGCCTAAAGATTAAAACGTTAGTCGATTAGATTTGGATACTGGATTCCCAAAATGAAGCTGAGGATGTGAAGCTCGAGTGATCGGAGGACAAAAACTTGGTGGTGCACGAGAGTCATCACAATCCGGGCAATCCTGGACAATAAACCACAAAACACAAAAAAAAAAAGGGTAAATGGTTAGAGGCGAGCCTCGTCACAACACAAAACACTTATTTAGCATAAAGAAAGAAGATAGACTGGATAAGATGGGTTGCCACCCACGGAAGGCCTTGTTTTTGTAACCGATTCACAAGCTGACTCAGACCCCGAAATTTATTGGTCCATGGGGAAGCAAGTGGATAGGTAAAATATCATCGGAATTCATTCAAGTGGTTTGGATAAACATTGAATTTCATGAAAGTTCCACTCCGATGAGATACATCCGGCATAAAAGAATGATCAAATGGAGATGCCGGGGTCAAAAATGGTATCTTCATTCAGGTGGGAGGTGAAGTATAGAGGGACAACGGGGGTTACTCGTGAGAAAAGCAAGAAAGATCCATACAACATAAGCGAAGAGAGAAGATTGGTCATCCTCTAATGGTACATTCACATTAGTTGTAGACACATTCTTACGAATCCCGAGGTCAATAGAATCCAAATCTCCCGGATCGGGCTCAATCTTAAATTTGAAACATTCAAGTTCCGGGAGAGGCATGATGTGAGTGAGTTCATCGGCGAATACCCTCATGATTAAGGTCACTCCTATCGGTAGGAGAAAACTGATCATTCGAAAAGATCAAAGATATTAAAATAATCATATTGAGAGAAATTGTCCCTATGGTATGGTACTGCCATACTTCCTCTTCTTTAAAATGATCGTTATCAACATAGAAAGCTTTATAATCAGGAAGAGATAACTCAGAATGAGTAGTGGGACTGCCACTAACTTAATTCTTCTAGATTAAAGGGCGAAAGTTTTAGTTGGGAATAGTATTTATAAAGGTGGTGTTAGTCTCCTCCAAGAAAAGATTAGGAAATGTGGAGGTAGACTTGGTCACAACATCGGAAGATGGAGTGGGATTATCTCTTAATGCATCGATCTTAGCAACAAGAAGATTGACATTCAACAATTTTTCACGAAGGGTATCGTCTTTGATTGTTGAAAGAATATCATCATCAATCCTTTCAACTTCCGGGTCAACAATCTCCACCACCTCTAAGCTGACGATCTCAACATCGGGAGGTGATGCATCGACATAATCGATATCCTCACCGTAGGGAGAATCGTCATCACTTGAAGAAGTCATCATCGTCGAATTGACACAATATCAGAAGGATGTTCATTGAGAGCATTAAGAGGGGTGGTATTTTCACAAAGAGGCACATCACACATTTTGTCGGAATACCCTCGGACTCACTTAGGATTGGGACAAGGATCCTCAACAACTAGACTTTATTACTTCGTCCGATTCCGTTGCTGGAATAGTGTCAAGATGCTCGTCCCCCATACTTAGAGAGTTATCGGGTTCCTCGATTGGTAAAACGGGTGTGATTGCAATGGTATCGTCTTCGTCATCATCGTAGCAAATGGGAATCTTCCAATATCGATCTTTAGCCGCTTGCTCTTCCGCAATTCGCTTTTCCATTTATTCCCCTTCTTTTGTATAACTTGTCACAACCAAATCACATAAGGTTGTCATTTGTTCCATAAGCTTATTACTAGAATTGAGAAGGTCATTTTGAGAATTGAAGATTGGATGATTGACGGTATATTGCGGGGGTTGAGATTGGTCAAAACCAAAAGAATTAGAATCATAGCAAGAATTTTGCTCATGATAATAGTCTTCATTCAGCGGTTGACATTGAAAAGTCTCATGAGGACCCCCACAATCTTCACAACAAGAATATTGTTGTGGAAAACTCGGTGAAGTCTGTGGAAAATAATCAAAGTGTTGAAACCACCGGGTCTGATTGTAGACAAACGGGACTTGAGGTGGACAATCGTAACCGTAATGAGAATCGTTCCCACATAACTCACGAGAGTATGGTACGTATTGGGGTTGTGGAGGATGGTTTGCAACACTTGGAGAAGAGTATGGAATTAAAAAATTGCTTGGTGTTCCATTTCCAATAGTACAATAAAAACAAACTCCATTGTATTCATTACAACCACATTTTTGGCATGTACCAATAAGACATTGTTGTTGCAATCTTTGCAAGTTTTGTAGGTGCTCACCAATGGTTTGATTTTTGCATGGTTCCGGATTAGAGATAATCGGAACTTTCGGAGGGCAATTATAACCGTAATGAGCACCTTTCCCACAAGACTTACACGTGCATTGTCGACAAAAGATTCCATCTAACGAATCACCGCACTCGTGACAACAATGGTCAATGTGTGGAGGACTTGGTGAGGAATTTTCACCGGGGTCCTGATTGCCAACGAATGGCTCTTGAGGAGAGCATTAACACGTTTGGTATTGTTATCGGACTGACTGGAGTATCTTGAAGGTCTTCGAAAAATATTCATTTTCCAAATAATTATGTAAACAAATCTTCCTTAAATTTTCTTTTCGTAAAGAGCACATCCGTGGACACATACGGAAATCAACGGGGGTTCCACACCTTTGCTCAATTTCCGAGGGGTTTAGGAAACAATGAATCTTGTCTTCAAGGCCCCATTTTTTGAAACAAAAAAGTCTGCAGCCCGTCCAAAACTCCACAAGTGAGCATTTAATCGCGTAAATCGGATTCAAACGATAATCGAATGACGTCATAAGAATTAAACATAAAGCTGGGATAAGAATAAGGAATTAAACTACGAAGAAAAAGAGATTTTTTGGTTTTTGATTTTTTTTTTTCAATCAACATATTTTACAATACGGACAAAACGAGATAAGACAACTATAAACCTGATTAATCAGCAGCCCCCACGGTAGCTCTTTCGAAGGAAAAACTCACACAAAGGAGCGGAGGATTGGGATTAGCGCGAAGCTTATTTATCCTTTCGGGTCGTAGTTCGTTGGAAACAACCCTACTTATACCCCTCTTATAGTTTGCTAACTTTCAAAGGTGAAGAGTACCTGCAAGTGACACAAAAAGGACAAGTTTTTATAAATCTTTTGTTCGATTTGGGAAACCAACAAGACATTCACGGAATTGCTATTATGTGATGCAAACCAAAATACGTTCCAATTGAGAATATTATATTTTGGTATTTTTACCAATTTGTGAATTTTATTTCTTTTTATGGACAATGTTGTTTTTTTTTATTTTTTATTTTGGGTTCCTATCTGATAATTTATACTAATAAAAGAAAATGAAAAATATTTTTGTATTTTTTTTATTTTTTTATTTTGAAAAAATAGAAGAAAATATTCACAAATTCAAACACAAATAGTCAACGTAACGAAAATCGTTTTCACAGCCTCCCCGGCAGCGGCGCCAAAAATTGATTAATAGTTTTCTTCTTAGCAATATATATAATATAATAAATTATAATATTAAAAAAATATAGTAAAGATTAATAGTCTAGAAACAAAATCAATAAAACCGAGAAGTAGTATAGACTATTCCCGGGTCGTTAATCCCCAATGAGGCTGTGCTGGAAAATCGATACAGTCGGAAGATTTGAGTTTGAAGGAGAGAAATGATTTGAGAGTGTGGAAAGCTAAATTAAACAATAACAAACAAAAACGTTTAAGAAAAAAACTAAAAAATACGAACATTAAGCTGAAATACGGGAGCCACTGAATCCGACAATGGGGCAAAAAAACCTAAAAACTTCAAAATTTAAACCTAATAAAGAAATTTTCACTTCTAAACTACTCTACGGGGACTAATAATCGAAGAAATGAATAAGACTAGATGAAAAAAGGAGGTCGTATTGACCCAGAAACGAGTCAACGACAAAACCGCACCCCCGACCCCCGGTTCTTTAAAAAATAAAAAGTTACAAAAATTGCCCTACGAAAAATTTTTTATATTTTTCCTGACTAACTATAAGATCTAAGAAAATTTTCTAAAACAGAAAAATATTTTTTTGATAATATTTGTATTTTTTTATGAAATTTTTTAAATTTTAACGAAATTAATTATAAAAAATACTAAACGACTTTTAAAAATTCTGAAAATTTTACTAAAATTACTTTACACTATAACTAACCTACGAAAAATAAGAAACCAAAAGTTTGCTTATAAATAAGCCCGCAAATAAGCTGTAAACAACTTATAGCTTATAAGGGTGAAAACCCCCTTATATAGCTAACCACTTGGGACTTTAGTGAAAAAGTCCCAAGGGCGCAGCGGTAAGGAAGGTTTATAAAAGGGGATGTATCGAGGGTAGAGGCCCGGGTTCGAGTCTTGCTCACCCGGGTCACCCCTTGTCTCCTTTCTTTTTTTTTGGAAAAACTTTGTGAATCAAAGTTGTTAAGCTCCTTGAGCTTATCAACTTTTAAAACTACAACTTTTTCTAAAAGCTTATGAATAAGCTTAAAAAGAGCTTTTAAAAACGACAGAAGCTAAAAGTTAGCTTAAAAGCAAAATATGGCTAAGTCTTGGACTTTTAACACTAATAAGCTAAAGTTTTGACTACTAAGCTTGATGACTTATCTATGTATCCTAAATAAGCACTAAATGAGCTAAAATGTAATACTGAATAAGCTGAAAAGGACTTAAGTTGACAGAAACTTAACTAAGCTTAAAGGAAAAAAAATGCTACTAACTGTTAACACTAAATAAGCAATGAAAATAAGAAAGTAAGCATGCACACTAACTACACTAACCTAATAAGCTACTAGGAACTCAAATAAGCACATGGAATAAGCTCAATAAGCCAAAAAGTGGCTTAATGCCTCAACAGTACTAACTAAGGAGTTAGTACTGTTGGTATTGGTTTTGGCTTTTAAAAACCTCAATAAGCACAAGAAAAGGACAATAAACTATCTAAGGAAATTAATACACTTACTAAGCAAGAAAAAGACTGAATTCAACATCTAATAAGCTCCTATTAAGCTTGGAAAGAAAATAAGCAATTCCTATACTATGCTTGAGTAAAACAGTCACAACGCTACTTTTAGCTTAAAAATAAGCTATCAAAATGGCTTTTTAAGGACTGAAATTAAAGGAGCTTATCAAAGAGCTTATGGGCTCTTAAGATAAGCCAAAAGCTAGGACTTAAGTTCACTAATAAGCTAGAAAAGTAGGCTTAAAGTTACCCCCTTAGCACCAGGGGAAAATTAAGCTAAGACAAAGGCTTAATTTGACAGCTTATTTTAAGCTGTCAAATAAGCTCAAAATGAAAAACCAATTGAAAACAGTTGAAAAAGGGCTTAAGGTGAGCTTATGCTCAAAATCTAGACTTCTAAAAACAATAAAAACATGCTGATTATGGTTCTTGAAAAAGGGCTTTTTGCAAAAAATTGGACACTTAACTTTTTGGCATTTTGATCTCAAAAAAGTTCAAGTGACTCTAAGGACTTTTGACCAGTTGTTTTAACCAACAAATGACCACACTTTTGACACCACAACTTATGTTGACAATGGCTTACAAATAAAGCATTGATTCCCTCTTTTAAACCCACAGTTTGAAAGAATCATTGTGAAAACTTGGAAAAAACAGTTTTTGACTAAAAAAACTTAAGAAAAATAGACTTTAAATAAGCTTAATACTTAGTAAATCTACTCTAAGACCCCAACCCATGACACACCATTTTGACCCGTTTTCCTACTTAACCCAAACACTCCCTTAAATCTTAGAAATGTCTTTTAAATGCAAAACAGACTTATTTAAGCCTAGAGTAGTTAAAACAGATGGGTTATGTGAAAATCAAGCATTATTAGGCAACTAACCTAATGGGAAAAGCACTATTTTATAAGCTGCATTGATAAGCAAATTTGACTAGAAAAGGGACAGAAAGCATGCAATTGCCAACTAAGCTATTTTAAACTATAAGCTTGAAGAATTATGCTATAATAAGACTGGATAAACATATGTAAGCAGTAATAATGCAAGAAATAAGCAAGACAGTAGAATTAAGCTATGCTACAGTTATTTAACTTTAAATGAGTAAAGATTGGAACCTTGGTCCTTAGCTTGACAAGATTAAAACCAAATGCTCAAATGAGCTAAAATCAATCTCCAGCTTGAGAAAATTAGCTGGGGGGCTTAACCATAAGCTCACCATTTCTAGCTTATCTTCCATAAAGTAGTAAACCTTAGTACTGAATTGTGAGAGAAATGGAGGTAACTGTTTGATTAGTTAAGCTTGAGAAAAAGCTTATACTTTACAAGGGACAGGCTAAAGAGTGACATGAGCTTATTGAGCTTATATCTTAACAAATTCAAAACATGATTGCTTGGAAGTAACAATAGTAGTAAAAACACTTTTATAAACGAAACTTGGATTTTTGCATTAATTTAGAAGGAATATAAGTCTTGAAATTTTAAAGATACAATTCAGTAAAAATAAGCTGGTACAAGTAATTTAAAACGAGTTACACTAAAATTACACCAATGTTGCACACCATAAAAAAAGGACCGTGCTTTATATAAACTACTTGTTAACTATGTCTTCTCTCTCTTATATAGGTTGAGAGTCTTCTTATGCATTGTGTTTGCTGTGTTTGTTTGGTGAGAGCAAACCAAAAACTAATCTTGACCCTTGATAGTCCCTTGTGCTACTTTGATTTCTTGGCAGTCGTTGGATCTTTGTCTTGAAAATAGTGGGATTGCCAAATGGGATTAGGGGTTTAGTGAAGGTGAGGGTTTAGTTTGATCCATGGTCTGTGGTATTGAGGATGCAGGGTAAAAGGATGGGGAAGGAGACCCGTAACTAAGTATGAGGGTTTGGGATTTGGCGGGAATTTAGGGTTTAACTGGGTTTGATTTTGTTAAACACAGGGTAACGAGGGTTAGGGGTTAGGGATGAGAGGTAAAAAGGGATTTGGGGGTAAAGGGTAAAAGTTGTAAATATTTTAGGGTTAGGGGTTTTGGTTTTGACAGTTTAAGTCCCTAAGGTTGGTTGGGATTTTCATTGTTAGTCCTTGGGGTGATACAGGTTTGAAAACTTGGCAGGATTGGCCCTCTAACCTATATAAGTTAATTACATAGGTAGTCCTTGTGTATTATAACTTTAGGGGGTTGGCAGTTTAGCCCCCTCAAGTTATACTTCTCTTGAATTGCAATTTCAGCCCTTGTAGTTTATAACCATGATATACAACTTTTGAATTGACAATTTTGGCCCCTCAAGTTGTATTTTCTTCACTTGGTTGACTATTCGACCTTGACTTTTTACTTTTTAGCTTTTTGGCTTCGATTTGGCTTCGTCTTTTCACACTATTCCATTCCGTGCCCAGTTTTGTCGTTTTTGGCTTTGTTTTTCGTCCTTTTGTGTGATATCCATTTCCTGCACAATACAAATGCAAAACAAACATATATTTGGCAGTTTTTGTCTATTTTTGGTCATTTAAGCTCATTTTTGAAGGTAAAAGATATGTGAATTTAATCTACGGGAAACAGATATAGGAAATGGGGATCTTAAAAACTACGGGAAACAAAATTAGTTATAGGGAAATCCTAAAATTAAATCTATACTAAAATACGGGGAACAGAATCAGGTATCGGGAAACCTAAATACTAAAAATTAAGAAAATAAATGCTAAATTAAATTAAAAGTCAAAATTAAATTCTAATTAACTTAATTTGAAAAATAAAGAAAACTAGAACTAAAACGGAGGTCGTTTGAATGTAA
>BQNB010123620.1:0-20066 GCA_026074375.1 Tanacetum coccineum
GCCTGAAGGGGTAAAAGTCCCGGGTGGGACATGAACTCAAGACCTCCCCTAGCCAGACATCCCCTCCCCAAGCCCTTAAGGAATCTTGGTGGCCAACTGAGCTAATAGTGCATGCTTAGATATTGAACATGCGAAGAGTCGAGCACATTTTTATAGGATTGTATTCGGGTAGCACGATTTTATCGGGAATTGTTCTCTTTTCATTTTGAATGGCCATATTGATTTCATTGACGTCAGTGAAATTCTTGGTATTAAGGCGGTATCCCCTTTATTTGAGCCGGTGATGATTCTTGCTTGAATGATCAATTTTCTTAGATGGTTGATAATGAGGCGAGTCCCATTACACAAACCCGAGCTCGGATTCACATTTCGTAGGAGCATCACATGTAGGTCCTTTTTTAGCTCTAGGGCATGAGGTGGCTTGTCGTGAGAATTTAGAATTTAAAAAATCGAGCGGGTATAATTGTTTTTGATCAAGAGTATGAGTTGATGCATTACATATTTCATTTATTATCTTGTACATCTTTTGAAACATGTATTCATGGACTATAAGGGTTTGAGGTATGCAATCCAAAGAGTGTTATTTATAGTATTCATGGATGGTGGTTGATGGGTTTATGCATTTATTTGAAAGCAAATGAAAGAACTTTGTAACTTATTAGTGCAATCTATAAACTCTAATAAAACACAGTTTAGAACAACCCTTTAAAGCATAAGAATTAATTATCCCATTAAATTTTCTTATGTAGACTACCTTAATTAACCACAAATGTACAACATCATATTGCACCATCATTAAAAACATGCATTAAAAATATTCATCAGTTTCAATTAACATTATAATATTCAAAAAACGCATTCAAAACCTACCATTAATTGATTCTTCTTCTACAATCTTCTATAATTAGTTACAATTCCATATGAATAATCGGTTTCAGATTATAATATTCAAAACGCAATCAAAACCCTTCTACACTCTTCTACAATCAGTTACAATTTCATATTAATAATCGGTTTCAATTAACATTATAATATTCAAAACACATTCAAAACCTATCATTAATTGATTCATTCTTCTTCTACACTCTTCTACAATCAGTTACAATTCCATATTAATAATCAATCTTTCTTTAACACCTATTAGCCATCTATACTATATAATAAAACACAGTTTAGAACAACCCTTTAAAGCATAAGAATTAATTATCTCATTAAATTTTCTTATGTGAACTACCTTAATTAACCACAAATATACAACATCATATTGCACCATCATTAAAAACATGCATCTATACTATATAATAAAACACAGTTTAGAACAACCCTTTAAAGCATAAGAATTAATTATCCCATTAAATTTTCTTATGTGGACTACCTTAATTAACCACAAATGTACAACATCATATTGCACCATCATTAAAAACATGCATTAAAAATATTCATCAGTTTCAATTAACATTATAATATTCAAAAAACGCATTCAAAGCCTACCATTAATTGATTCTTCTTCTACAATCTTCTATAATTAGTCTTCTATAATTAGTTACAATTCCATATGAATAATCGGTTTCAGATTATAATATTCAAAACGCAATCAAAACCTACCATTAATCGATTCTTCTTCTACACTCTTCTACAATCAGTTACAATTCCATATTAATAACCAATCTTTCTTTAACACCTATTAGCCAATCTCTCTCTATCACTGATTCAAAAAAATATATATAAGCAAAATATTCAATCGTACATGTATATTACATGTTGTTGTGATTTGGATATAGGTTGAACTAATTTTATTCTTACTTTTTTTTGTAGACTTCATAGGTCAATCTATAGTGATTCGCATAGCCTTGATTCGAGCAAATAATCTATGTAAGCTTCAGTTGTATGAAATCCATTTGATTTATATTATTTACGATTATTTTTATGTTTATGGTGTAAACCTAATAATTAAATTCAAATTGATCTTTGATTGACACCTATCTACTTTGATGTGTTTGTTTTTAAATAATCAATTTAATTTTATTTCGAATCATCTATATCTATATCTATCTACTATATCTATATAATATGTAATAAAATAAAATAAGCTTTTTTACAACCCTTTAAAGCATAAGAATTAATTATCCCAGTAAATTTTCTTATGTGGATTACCTTAATTAACCATAAATGTATAACACCATATTTGCACCATCAATCAAAACATGCATTAAAAACATTCATCGGTTTCAATTAATATTATAATATTTAAAACGCATTCAAAACCTACCATTAACTTATTCTTCTTCTAAACTCTTCTACAATCAGTTACAATTCCATATTAATAATCGGTTTCAATTAACATTATAATATTCAAAACGCATTCAAAACCTATCATTAATTGATTATTCTTCAACAATCTATTTAAACCAATCTCTCTTTAACATTAATAATCAGTTACAATTCCATATTAATAAAAAATCTCTCTTTAACACCTATTTAAACCAATCTCTCTCTATCACTGATTCAAAAAAAAATATATAAGCAACATATTCAATCGTACATGTATATTACATGTTGTTGTGATTTGGATATAGGTTGAACTAATTTTATTCTTACTTTTTTTGTAGACTTCATAGGTCAATCTATAGTGATTCGCATAGCCTTGATTCGAGCAAATAATCTATGTAAGCTTCAGTTGTATGAAATCCATTTGATTTATATTATTTACGATTATTTTTATGTTTATGGTGTAAACCTAATAATTCAATTCAAATTGATCTTTGATTGACACCTATCTACTTTGATGTGTTTGTTTTTAAATAATCAATATAATTTTGTTTCGAATCATCTATATCTATATCTATCTATATCTATATACTATGTAATAAAATAAAATAAGCTTTTTTACAACCCTTTAAAGCATAAGAATTAATTATCCCAGTAAATTTTCTTATGTGGACTACCTTAATTAACCATAAATGTATAACACCATATTTGCACCATCAATCAAAACATGCATTAAAAACATTCATCGGTTTCAATTAATATTATAATATTTAAAACGCATTCAAAACCTACCATTAACTTATTCTTCTTCTAAACTCTTCTACAATCAGTTACAATTCCATATTAATAACCAATATTTCTTTAACACCTATTAGCCAATCGCTCTCTATCACTGATTCAAAAAAATATATATAAGCAACATATTCAATCGTACATGTATTACATGTTGTTGTGATTTGGATATAGGTTAAACTAATTTTATTCACTTTTCATTTTGCAGACATCATAAGTCAATCTACTGTGATTCACATAACCTCGATTCAAACAAATAATCTATGTAAGCTTCAATTGTGTTAAAATCTATTTGATTTATACTGTTGTGTTACATTCATTCTACCATTAGATTTTTCTACTGGTGGGAAATGATTCTAATGGTAAAACCCACTAAGTGTCACTGTTATAATTGTTTTGTGTAACGAGTCAATATGGGCGATTTTGTGTAATAGGTTGATACGGGTAATTTTGTGTAAGGTTGATATGGGTAATATTGTGTAACGAGTTGATATGGGTGCTTTTATGTGAATAGTCAGGTAACACCATATTGCACCGTTCTTTTATTTGTCAAATTCTCCTAAATAATGTTATCTTATATCATCATATTATGAACATGATTACTTAATTACCTTATTTCATTGGACCGCAAAAAGCAAACGACAGAGAGGTTTCGATAGATGTAACTGACAAAATTCTTATACATGCGGCTCACCAGGTAACATCTATTATCGATTTTACTTATCCAAACAGTTTAGATAACATAAATGATCTGTCATATATCTAAGAAAAGGCCATTCTTGCTCAAACGAATGAAGTTGTGGACACTATAAACGATCATTTGTTGGAGAAATTTTCAATGGCTTACTTAAGTTGCGACAGCATAGATAAAAATGAACGTGGCGCCGCCATAGATCAATCCATTTTCTCATCAGAATTTATCAATTGATTGAATTTCTCAGGTGTTCCAAACCACACACTTGCGTTAAAAGTAAGAGTCCTGATAATGTTATTGAGAAATATTAATCAAGCAACTGATTGAAGTTCTCACGTGTTCAAAACCACAGACTTGCGTTAAAAGTATGACATTTATTTATTTAATTGTTACAAACTTAAATGTTTATCTAATAATGCACTTATTATCTGATTATTTCTTTCATATATTAACGAAACATGTTTACCTTTGGTGTTTTTCTTATATTATTTATGAATGTAACTTCTTACAAAATAAGTTCTTACTTATTTAACTACTTAATGAATTATTTCTTCTACACTTCCCGTGAATCCACGGGTCTATAAGCTAGTATGTGCATATCAATGAGTTTTTGACGTTTTAAGATTTTTTTGAAAATAGCTTGATATAGGCTGGTATTAATTTTGAGCACTAAAATTGATTGCATGTGACCATAATAAATGAAACTTACAAAACTTGATAATGGTTAATGATTAGAGTCACAACATTTATTTGCTTGAATTAGTTTACGAGAAATATTTTGACAAAAATATTTTAGTACTCCGTACTTCTTAAAGCTCTTTTTTTATATCGGTTCATCTACTATTGTTATGCATATTAACTATGTGTCATAAACGAGGGGTTAATTACCCCGCGCGTTGCCGCGGGAGTTAAGTTTTTTGCATTGTTGTTGTGCAAGTTTCGGTTTGGTAAATATCAATATTGGTCTCATTTTATTCGTGGTTCAGAAACATTTCTGTCCGTATATTTTTTATTTAAAAAATTTATGTAAAAAAGTTGCGAATAAAAGAAACTTGAGGGGCCTTTTTTATTTAATTTTTAAAAATTTATGTAAAAAAGTCGTAAACAGTTAAAAGTTGAGGGTCCGTTTTGTAATTTTTTTTTTTTTAGTTTGGGCCAAATTTTGGGCTAATTTTTGGGCCGGTACTGTAGCACTGTAGCAAGCACTGTAGCTGCTACAGTGCCACCGACCATTTGTGAATTGTATTATAGAGTAAGAGTAAATTGCAAAAATCGTCCCTAAGGTTTAGCCAAAGTGCAAAAATCGTCTCACATAATTTAGCCAAATTGCATGTTTCTTCCCTAAAGTTTAGCCAAATTGCATGTTTCATCGTTGACCAGGGACGATTATTTGCAAAATAGTTTGATTTTGAGACGATTTTTGCACTTTCAAACTATTTGGGACGAAACATGCAATTTGGCTAAACCTTAAGAACGATTTTTGCAATTTACTCATAGAGTAATAAAGGAGGACACTATTTTGAAGGTTGCCAGAGAATAACGGATAAATTGATCATAAAAATAACATGTCTTTTAAATTTAAACAATGTAAAAAAAAAAAAAAAAAAAAATTGGCCGGCCCAAGCAATGTAGCTTGCTACAGTGCTTAATGTGAATAGTGTTTTTTTCAATTGCTATTATTATATATATAATGTGACATTGAGTTTGTCGTATGTGTGTGTTTTTTTATGTGGAAACAAATTAATAATAGAGTAAACTGCAAAAATCATCCCTGTGGTTTGTAGTTTGTGACACTAATCATCCCTAGCCGATACTATTGGCACTAATCATCCCTGAGTGGTGAAACGTTCGGCAAAAATCATCCCTAGAGGGATGATTTTTGCAAAACTATTTTTTAAACTTTTTGCAAAAATCATCCCCAATAAGGATGATTTTTGCCGGACATTTGCCACTCAGGGATGATTAGTGCCAATAGTATCGGCTAAGGATGATTAATGCCACAAACTACAAACCACAGGGATGATTTTTGTAGTTTACTCTTAATAATATCTATGCGTTTAGCAAAATGTGTCATTTCACATAGTCAGCAACAAGTTGCAACTAAAAAAAAAATCCTTCTTACAAGTGTGTATTAATAGAATGATATTCTTAGTCATCATGTCGGTGAGTATGTCAAAATCTAAAAGAAAGATTTGACCATCAAAGAAAGAAAATATTATAAATGCGAGCACATTTTCGCAATATTAAGTGGTACATCTCAATGATAACAAGAAAATATGTGATGAGATGGTTAATGCCTCGAATATGCTTATATATCGAGAACGATGCTTTGATATAAGTTTTTTTCTTAACAAAGCAATGACTATTTGAACAAACACAATAGACTCATTTACTAAATTTTCTCCATTCACTCAACTGAATATAATAATAACGATGATCATGTAGATATCGTGATTATGGACGTGGTGAATAACTATTGAAACTAGTTATTCCCTCAAGTGAATGTGATGATGTAATGATATGGTCGAGGTAATATGAAAATGACAAACCACCAATAATGGTAAAATAAGAAAGGAGCAAACAAAAATGCGATTTATGCAATAATGCAATATGTTGTATGCAAAATACAAGTGTGTCAAAGATATTACACACTATATTCATAGATGTGTGAATCTTTGCCAACACATTTTGTTGCGTAAAAGAAATATAAAATTGTCATGAGGAGTGAGAATCTATGCCAACACATTTTGCTGCGTAAAAGAAATATAAAATTATCATGAGGAACGAAGTTAAATATTAAGAATGCATTATATTTTTTTTATCTTCCTCGACATGCATTATATAAAGATTAGTAAAAGTTAATCATAGCCATAACATAAGTTTATGAGCAATAATTATAATATTTTTTGCATGACCGGTTTACCCATCTCGATCAATTGATGAGCGAAAAACTATATAAGAAAATATTCTTCAATCTAATGTTGTTTATCTCTCAAAGAATTGATTCTTAATCTATCCACTAGATAGGGACCTCAATTCCTCAATTTTCTGGAAATGAAAACAAATAAATAATGTAAACATACAAATCAATATGAATCATTAGAGTTTAAAATCGATTCATCGTCTAAATGATCATCAAATCGCAACCTTGAGTTTGCGTGATTAATAGCTCAAAACGAGCCTAACATTCCAGAGTAAGTATTTCATCATGAATATCCAATGAATTACTTTTAAATTTTCAATGATAAGAGAAAAACTTATGTTGTTGTATGGGGCCATATTATAATATGCACAACAACAAAAATTAGCATCATGCCAATATGTTATTATAAATCCTTCGTTTTATAATTGGTTTTGGTTATAAACCAAACATATCCCATTTCAGTTTTTTTTGTGCAAATTACTCCACCTAAATGCACATATATGAGATATAGAAAAAGGATAATTCCTTCAGGAGAAGAGAAGTAGCTGTAAATTCAGAATGAATTATCATATTCTATTGATCCTCAAAATAAATTTATGAATTTATTATTCAATGGATAATCTAATAGCCTTACATAAATATTGGCCAAAAATAAAATTTCAGCTACTCATGCCCTGAATATAAGTTGTCCCTTAAGGACACTATTTTATTATGACATGCCTCAAGCATAGTAGACAAATCGATTCCAAATAAAATCATCGATGAAAAATATAAAGCATGCAAACAAGATGGTTGTTCGAGGTATAACAGACCCCATGATAGTCTTATAAAGATACACTAGACATTAAGGTTCCAAAGAACCTCAGATAGCTAATGAGATCTCAATAAATTCTATCTTGTCATGAATTATGTGGAATCAGAAACAAAACGACGTCGACAAATTTGTCTACATGCAATATATTGCTTGCCATGATGAGGATCAGAAATCAATTAGTATCCAAATGTGCGCTCAACAAAATGATTGGCCAACATAAAAAGACATATCTTACAAATACTAAAAGTATTAAAACATGAAGTTCATACACATCAATGTGTAAAATCTATTGGATATACGTCGGTTTTTTTTGTGTAAAACCGAAATAAGAGCTCTAAATTTATGTGCTTTAATACATGAATTGTGAAATAAATAAATTCACAAAAACAATAAGTTGATTATTAAAAGACATATTGTTACGAGGTGGATGTAAATATCTTATTGATATTTTATGAGATAAGCTATATAAAAGTATCTATTTTTCCCTAAAAAATGGTTTATTAGAGTTCTCATATTCCATGAAGGATCTATAACGTCTCAAGCATTTCTAGCAACTTCAACTTCTAAAAGTAATCAATAAAGTTCTTAAGAACTCTATTTGATCAAACTGAATAAATCCCTATATGGATCAAAATCATTCGGGACGCATATTATTTAAATTATTTTTGCATATTTCTCTAAGGAATGATTGGTCCTCAAGTACCATACATAAGTGCAATTGAGATTTTGATGTCAATTTTGCAATTAATATGCATCTTGAGAGTGTATTATTCTCTTTTAATATGTGTACATGTATTGTATACTTTCCAACCAATGCAGTTGATATTAAGTTGGAAGCTACACATATATTTTGTCATTTTTGCAGGACTTATTCTTAACATCAACAATTCGGTGGACTTCGTGACAAAGTTGTTTCCAACAAAAGTATTTGAGCAACTCGTTCAGAAGATTAGCATTCGATGCTTGAAATACATATACATTAATTTAAGGAGGAGCATTATGCGCACTGCACTCTTTTTCCCTTCATCAAGTTTTTTTTATCCCATTGGGTTTTTCTTGATAAGGTTTTTAATGAGGCAGTTTATGGGCGTATAATGAACGATGAATATCCAAGGAGGAGTATTGTAAAATATTATTATGGGCTATGTCTATTCATCCTATATCTTTAGGAGAAAGCTAGGATTTTAGCCTTATATATACATGTAACCTCTGTATTCATCAATCTATCAATCAATAATAATTCTTCACCTTAATTCTCTTTATCATTGTTCCTTACTTTCAAAACAAGATGGACATTTATAGTTTAAAATATCTATTATAAATCCGATGATCCATGAATACATGAAATCAAGTTCTCTATATATTTTTGAAAGGCAAGATATTATATATAAATAAATAGCAATATCCAAAATTACAACGACTAACCATAATAACAATGATCAATCCCTACAAGCTAACAACATTAACCTATTATGAATTTGGGCAGGTGCGTATGAAACGACGTTTTCCTCAAATGACAGCTTTTAGTGAGCCATTTTTGATTACATTTGTGTCGCTTGGTTAAGTGAGTTGTTGTTTGGTTAATTGGGTTATTATTTGTTGGCTCGTTTTTGTTGTGAGGTGCCAAATCCACTAAGTGGCCTGTTTTCCTTATAAACTAGGCATTGCATGTTGTCATGTCATCTTCAATTGATACGTGTCATGTGTGGCTTCTTCAATGTATCATGTGTAGCTTCTTGAATACATCTATCTGAGATACACACACCTGCAAAAATTTCCTTTCTCTCGTAGCGTTCTCATCTATTTGTCTAAATTTTTTGGGTAAAGGGTTTCTCTGGTAAATTTTATTACTCTAAAAATAATTAAGTACAATGGATGAGGGTGAATCTCATATCTCCGCTCGTTACATTAGCAAACTACTTCGTTAAAGGAAGGTACATAAAGCGACTAGACTACAAAAGAATCATTAATTTCAAGTAAACTATTTCTTCTTACGACCTCGAACTTTGATATCCAAATAGATTGAATCTTGACAGGAATTTCCTAGCCTGCATACAAATCATCATCATCTGGGCCATAGTCATAGTCATCATTCTCATAAGTTTTCTTCCATTGCTCCAGCAGACTATTAGTACCATAGCCAACCTTCTTTGAAGCTAGAAAACTTGCCATTTCGTTATCAACTGATTCAACTTCATCCTTACTATCATGATCACCCGAATAATCAATATTTTCCAAAGGTTTACCCTCATCATCTATAAGAGTAACTTTCCCATCAATAAATAGTTTTTCAATCTTATCATTTTTTCAACAATAGGTGTAGTACTAGTACTATTAGATTTCACATTCCATAACGAAGATCCACTTAAATTGGCCTTTTTACTAGACAGATTTGAAGTCCCTCCCTTTGTACCCAGGTCGACATCATTTTCAACCGATTTAAGCACATCAAATAGGTTTGAATTACTAACCTCTTTTGTAGGCCCCACGTCTTTTTTCTTGTTTTCGCCATGGTCTAATTAGAAACACCTCTAGGAGCTTGGCTAGGCTTCTTCAAGTTCTTCGCCACATCCGAGCCTATATTCTTGGGACACTCATCCTAAACATGACCAAAAACCTTGCAACACACACACCTAGAAGGTTTTCACTCATACTCAACATGAATAGTACACGTATAAAACCCGTCCCCAACAAGTTTAGGCATAACCACCACGATAGTATCTTTCAACTCCACATCAGCCTGAATCTTAATCAATGCTCTAGCATAGCTTGACATACCCCATGATTTGATGCACATGTCAGATGTATAAGAGTCACGCATCAAAGGAGTTCCAAGTTTAGTAGAAATGACACTCAAACCATCCTCACTAAATGCAGTCACAGGGACACCATAGAGTTTAACCCAAACCGGGATATTACTAACATCTTCTTTTAATAAGTTCACACCCGGATTCCACTTTTTCAGAATAAATGGATTATTGCAAATAAACCACAGACCATTTTCTAACATTGCATCCAAACCATCCATAGAGTTAAACTTGAAGAAAAATAACCCGGTAGACGAGTTAAGCATTGATCTAACTAGTGCATATTTACCCCAAGTGTTCCTAACATAGTTAGCAACAACGGGGTAAGCCACCCACTTTCCCAAAAAGAAACCATATGCCGTATTAACAAACCGTTCACTAATAACTCTAATAGACTCCAACGGGACAACCACATCGACCCCGTTTCATGCCGAAGTAATTAAAGTACGGAAATTAAAACCTTTACGAGTCGAATCTACTTTCAATAGTGTTGCAAACGACACAGAAGCCGGACGCGCTTCACTAGCAGTTGGAGCAGTAGACAAAAATTATCCCAAATTCTCATCTTGAGTACCATTATTGATCCCAAAAGCAATCATAGCAGACGTAACAAAACCATCCTTGATTGTCTCATTATTCAAAGCTCGGTTCAGATTCTTCTCCTTACACCTCTCCCATCCTCACTCCCGTTTTAGCTCAAAAAACATGTTCCATTCCCAAAACAAACAAAAACTACGCACGAATAAATTAACTACCAAGCCACTGATAAAATAGGAAATAACTAGTTAATTTCCATATAATCAACAACACACGAACCAATGAATATTCCTACAATGATCAAAAACCCTAACGAATAGTTTATACAATGAGCACCATACCAAAAAACAAGCAAAATAATAACCCAAGCCGACCAAATCAATTTAGGTTAACAGAAAACAAGCTCCTCACAAGAACAATGAATCAGAATTAGTAGATTGATCGAACAATTTATAAGAACCCTAGCAAACGATTAGAATAAGACCCTAAAAACGTCAAGAAACCCTAAAGTTTTCAAAACACTAAACCAAAATAGCGATTGATATTAGTAATGAATACTAAGTAGCAATCAATGATTAGTTAATGATAGGAAAACGACTGGGTTAAAAAATTGATTTAGGGTTTGTACAGATCGCCTAAATTGCCAAATAGAGGGAGAGTTATTATTTTTATATATCTATTTGTCTAAATTAGTTGCTTAGATTTTGTGGAATCATGATTGTTTAGTTGTTTGGTTGATTCAGATATCAAATTAAATTTAAAGTTTAACCATGTTGTTGCTGCTATTGAAAGATCTTTGATATTTATTAAGGGTATGTTTTTTGGGTCGTTATTAATTGTTGTAAGTATGATTGTGTTTTAAGTGTATAAGATTTAGGATATTACGTTGTTTAGAATTGATCCTATGTTTTTTTTACTTTGTATGTTATATTATTGCAGGGTGATGCCATGTTTGTTACTCCTTAATATTTATATATTTTGCATGTGATCGTTTGGCTTTATGTGCGTTATTAAAGATTAGGCAGTTTCTTTTTGTTTATTGTATTACTGGTTTTGTGGGTTGGATACATTGGGTATGGAGTAAGGGTTTTTGAGTTAGAAGGGGAGTGAGGTTGGGAGGGGTGTGACGGAGAAGCAAGTTTCGATGGCGGATAAGTCAATCGAGGTTGGTAAGCATGTTAATGTGACTGGCGAGCAAATGGTGAAGGAGAAGCTAAGTTCTTTGGTTGATGCAAGTACTCTGAATATTGAGAATACCAGTTTGAACTCGTATCCACCCTTCCTACGCAGGGATCTACTTCGGCTGGTAATCCCCCTGGTAAGTCCTCATATGCTAATGTTACTGGTGAACCGAGTAGGAAGGCTTTGAATTTTTGTACTTTATTTACATCGGGGGGAAATATGATTGACGTAGTTGTTCTGGTGGAGTCTATTAGAGCTGTTAGTGAAAGGTTTGAGAATACTGCTTATGGTTTCTTTTTGGGAAAGATAGTGGCTTACCCCATTGTTGCTAACTATGTCAGGAACACTTGGAGTAAATATGGCTTGGTTAAATCAATGCTTAACTCATCCAATGGGTTATTCTCTTTTCAATTTAGCTCTATGGATGGTTTGAATGCTATGCTTGAAAGTGGTCTATCGTTTATTCGTAATCATCCGCTTATTCTTAAAAAGTAGAACCTAGATGTGAATTTATTGAAAGAAGATGTTGGGAATATTCCGATTTGGGTAAACTTCATGGTGTCCCGTTACCATGTTTAGTGAGGATGGCTTGAGTTCCATTGCTACGAAACTTGATACTCCTTTAATGCATGACTCTTATACTTCTGATATGTGCTTGCAATCTTAGGGCATGTCAAGCTATGCTAGAGCAATGATTGAGCTTAGAGCTGATGTGGAGTTAAAAGATACCATTGTGGTGGCTATGCCTAAACTTACTAGGGAGGGGTTTTATACGTGTACTGTTTATGTTGAATATGAGTGGAAACTCCCTAGATGTGTGTGTTGTAAGGTCTTTGGTCATACTCAAGAGAAGTGTCCCAAGAATCCAGGTTTTAGTGTGGCGAAGAACTTGAAGAAGCCTAGTCAGGCTCCTAAAGGTGTTCTAGTTGGTCAGAAAGTGGGTTTTAAACTAGCTAAAGAGTGTAGACCTATCTCTAAAAAGCCTACTGCCAACACTAGCGGTAATAAGAAGAAAGATATGGAGCCTACTAAAGAGGTTAGTAATTCAAACCCTTTTGATGTGCTTAACTTAGTTGATAATGATGGGGAGTTGGGTACCAATGCAGGGCTTCAAATTTAGCTAGTAACGATGCCAATTCTAGTGGCTCCTCGTTATGTAATTTTGAAACTATTAGTAT
This sequence comes from Tanacetum coccineum, assembly GCA_026074375.1. Classification (NCBI taxonomy): domain Eukaryota; kingdom Viridiplantae; phylum Streptophyta; class Magnoliopsida; order Asterales; family Asteraceae; genus Tanacetum; species Tanacetum coccineum. The sequence goes on from BQNB010123620.1 coordinate 13,196, forward strand.
AGTACTATCACTACTCCTATTGTTGATTAAAATTAGGAAGATTGAAATATCAATTATTTGTTGGAAAGTTACTCTTATGGATGATGATGGTAAACCTCTAAAAAAGGTTAATTATCCAGGTGATCAAGATAGTGAGGATGAGGTTGAATCGGTTGATAATGATATGGCTCATTCTATGGCTTTAGAAACGGTTGGTTTTGGCACTCAAAGTTTGCTGGAACAATGGAGGGATTCTTATAATAATGGTGACTATGATGAAGACACATACAATGATGATATGTATGAAGGTCAGGATCTTCTTGACAAGATTCAAGATATATGCGATAATTTGGATATTAAAGTTCGAGGTCGTAGGAATAAATAGTTTCTTGTTTCTTTTGTAGTCTAGTCACTTTGTGTACCTTCCTATAAGGAAGTAGTTTTGCCTATGTAATGGGCGGAGATGTGGGACTCACCCTTATCTTTTGTAATTAAATGTTTTTGGAGTAATAAAATTTACAAAGGAAAATACTTTACAAAAAAACAAAGTTCATTTTTTTCCATAATTTTCGTTCTTTATATTCTATGTATGTAAATGTTTGAGAAGGTTATATCTTTTGGGTGGGTTTATAGTTATCAGTGTATTTGAGTAATTGTAATAGGTTATGAGTTTAAGAATTATTGATTATGTGGTATGTTTCTGTAAGTTATGCTCAAGAGTGTTTAACTAGGAATGTTGTATGTTAAATGATTGAAAAAGTGCTATGAATTCATGATTTTAATTATTATATAATATATAAAAATGTTTACTATTGTTATGTAAGTGATTCTTGATTTGATTCTATGTCTAAAATGTGCCCATGTACTGAACGAGACTGCTATGTGTTAACAGATGATTTAAATTATTGTCTTAGCGTATTTACGACCCATGTTCTCTTTATATGTATATGAAAATATGTGTTGTCGTTATATTTTTACTTCCTCATATGCTTTAGATTCTACTGTTGTAGGTTCTGATTTCATGTTATGTGATGTATAAATGGTTTTGGATGTTTTTTGTTTGCGTTGTTACTGGTTTTTTTCATGATTGTTGTGATCTATTTTTGTGCTTTTAGATTAGACACAATGCTGGCCATGAATGCGAGAAAACTTTTGACTTGATAACGCATATTTCCTTGTTAATGAGGCAAATACGTCTAAAGTTCTAACATATTAATTTTACCAAACTAAAAGTTTTAGAAAATATAATATCCGATAGTTATAGATGTATATACAGTTTTCTTCATAAATGTTTTTGCTTTCAGATTACATAAAATGTAAAATGGTAGTACGAGGAGGCTTTATGCATAATGGAACATATTTTAAGTTAATGAGGTAAACACATCTAAAATTATGAGATATTTGTTTTACGATATGCCATTAGATTATTAATGCATGTGTATAGACTATGCTCTTTTTGATTTAGATTTCACCATGTTTATAACTTGCAAGTTGTTGTAAGTAGTCAATGCGGTTTCATCTTTATGGTATATTTAGTTTTGAGTGTCGTTTGAGGCTGATTATGTGTATTATAATAACGTTATCACAAGAAAGGTGAAAACTATCAGATATATATGAAGTTTGGTTATTGCTAGGGGTTACTCATTGTGTATGCTTTTGTGTGAGGAAGCTTTCTACGCAGCTGCACGTATTTTCAGGATAATTAGGGTAATTCTAGCTGAACTTCCAAGCTATTTGTTTTACCGTATGTTATTAATACATTACTCTTCAATTATCTCATCCTTTATATATTAGTTTTTTTGTAAAAACGTATTTAGGCTTATAAAATTAGTATAAAAACTATAAAAAATATATTTTACAGTCTCATATCTTAAGTGATATCGGGCCTATTGAAATCTCACAATGAGTTCTTCAAAGAAAAGAGCAGGAAGTGATGCCCTCGATGAAAAAAACCATGCAATTGTAGCCAATTATGTTGCAAAGTTTTGTTTCCATTTGAATCATTAAATGTTTTATCAACTATCAAACTAACAATTTATTTTTCATGCAAGTAAACAACATGTTGCAGATGAAAACGCGGATGTTCCAAAACAAAAATAAAAAACATTGGCAAGTAAAGTTGCGTTAATATATTAGGTCTGTTTTATTTTATATGATGGTGCAAGAACAATAAAAGATTTTTGCTAGAATTTTTGTTTTATGTAGATCGCATACTGTGTTTGCATTTTTTTAGAGTTTCTAAAAATAGAATACACTTTCAAGAATTTTAGGTATATTTTAGTTTCAATAGTTTTGACGTAGTGGACTAGTGCTTATAAAATTTGACAATGCTTTTGAAGGCTTATTAACGATTATAGATGTTGATTTTATCCTGTTTTTTAGATTAAGATGTGTAATTGTAAGTATTGTGTTTACTTTATTCTGTTTCTTTAAGTTCGGTAAATGTATGCGGGAAAATGCAGCTAACTTTCTGGTAGAGAAATGAATTTTAAACACTGGCGTGTGAGTTGAAGGGTCATGTGTTCGGATTTATGGATTTTATATAATGCTTGGAATGTGATACGTGACGTGATTAATTTCATTTTGTTTGTTTAAACTTTGTCGTGTATTTTAAAAGGTAACATGTGTTCATAGTTATTAGTTCTATGGAAATTGGATAATTTTCAAACTATAACCACCATTTGATTATGACTTTGCTACACTTTCGTGTTTTTAGTGTTTTAGGACTTTGCTTGCAAAAAATGAAACATGAATTCGACATTGTCTTTAAGTGATGCATTAAGGCACATATATCATGCTTAATCTGCTATATATTTCTTATGTTTGCCTTTTAATGTTTCAACTTTGGCTTTATTAATCTGTAGTATTTTATTATTCTACTTATGTGATTACATATAAGTGATGCACATGTTCAAGAAAATGGTCCTATAGATGAGGCATGGTATTATAACCTCATGTCGTATATGAAGTGTCGGAAAGAGAAACAAGAATGAAAGGATGAAAAGAAAGAAGTGTGAAAGCTGCCAGAAACAGTTGGAATAATGGCGTCTGCTACGGGATCTGGAGAACTTAAAAATGATAAAAATGAATACCAAGTTGAGGCAGACGATATTGAAAGTTTTTTTTATGACGATTTGTATTTGTCATACTCTTTCGAGGACTCACGTAAATTTCCTCTTCAAACTATGTGTTAATTTGTGTTAAAAATATGTGTACATAATTATTGATTATCAATTTCACTCATTTTTGTCAATTGCATATGCACTTGTAATTACGTACATCAATACATTGTATACTCATTGCAATTTATGTCAAATATATGCAGTTATGCTATTTGTTATTAAATTTGATGAATCACGAAATGTGTCGTATATTTATAAACGGATATAAGGCTTCGCAGAAACGCGTGACCGCCTAATATCTAGTTACTAACATTAAGAAACAAACAGGGCCATCAAGTGTACGAAACCAACTCACTAACTAAAACCCGGCCCACGAACTCACAAAACGATATGTTATTTATGAAAATCACCCGAAAAATGTTTTCGCCATCAAATTTGATTATGAGGCTTCAAATTCTTTCCAATGTAAGTGAAAAAACAGATACTCAAAATGTTTCCAAGCTTATGCCTTAAAACATTAGAATGGAAATCTAAAACGTGCATCCTAGACGGAAGTTATATGATAAAACGTGTCTCTCAGGTTTATCAATGTCATTTTTATTCATGCCATATAATTATTATACATTGTATTTGATTACTCAACCCAACTGTGTTTATGAGTTGAGGTACATTAGGTTAATAGAAACCCCCCTCATGACGACTTCTGGCGTTCAACTTCTAAAACCCTAATCGACTCTTATTGAAATTTTTCTAAACCAATCTAATAAACGACTTGTTCTAGTGTGATTAACAGCATTGTTCTCATTACTTAATACATGTTTTCGTTTCTTTTTTGGATTTAGACCAATTAGGGTTTGTCTTGTTTTAGGGTTCCATTCAGAATCGTCATTAGGGATTATTTTGTTTCTAATTCTTGTTCTATATCGATCGATATCCATCTGATATTTTTTTTATCAAGAACTATGCTTATTGTTAACCCTTACCTTGGTAAGGATTTAAGTCTTCTACTAGTTTTTGACTCTTTATTTTGATTATACCTACATGGTTTGATGATGAAAGCGGGGTTTTTGGATTCTGGATGAAGGGTCAAAAGAAAAAGAAGAAAAAAAGATGATGCAAAGGATTCGCAGTTGGCTATTGATGATGCTACTCCGACTGAAAAGCCTACTTCTTGTCCTAATACAAAGTCGGATACTGATAACGCTCAAATTATACATATTTCTATATGCGTTATCTATGTTTTTATGTGTATTTATTGGTTAATTATAAGAACTTTCGATACTTAATCGAGTATATTTGCTATTTTAGGTTCATAGTACGTGTCGTAGAAGAAAACGGAAGAATACACGAAGAATTGAAGCTTAAACAAAGAAAAAACTCAAGATAAAGATCTCCTGACACCTTTCCATTGTTTTGGCCATAACTTGAGCATACGAACTCGGATTGACGCGATTCTAGCGCCCACGCGTCCGGGAAAGAATTCTCTACAACTTTGTTTTTTGGACCAAAAGTTGAAAATGTACCAAGTACGCCGCACTTCCCAAAAAGTACAACGCATTTCTGCAGCATTAATGAATGAAACCGACATAGACAAAGTGCTGCGCACTTTTAAATAAGTGCGACAGTTTTCGGACCTCAAAATTCCTATAAAAAGCCTCTTTGGCTCTCTCATTTAACATAATCTCACACAAATTGATCATATTGATAGAAATAATGCCTAAAAACGTTATTAATATTTTTTGACCTCTCTACGTTTTGATAATCACAAAATGTAAAAACGTTCAATGTAAAATTAAACGTAAACAAATAATTAGTAGTAAATTTTCGTTTCGACAATTTAATTACTTAAATGTATGAATAAATAAATGCTTAATGTATTTTATGATTAAAGAAATTTTTATTCAACCTCACTTTTCTTATAAAATGCTACAAATATTTTTATAACTTTTACAAAATATTTTTGTATTTAAAAGAAATGTTATATTCAAAATAAACATTTTGAATTCAATTTTTCTACCCAAAAACGGCTAGAAATTTTCCAGAAAACACCTCCCCTGGAAAAGACAAAAAGGAGAGTTTGAGCCTGGGCGCCCCCCTTAAATACAAGGGCGACCCCCTTAGTGATAAGGGGGCCGGCCATAGAGCTAAGGGGGCCAGCCAAACAAAAACGCTCCTCAACTTGCCTCTAAATACTGGACTGTTCCCCATTAATTTTTTAACCTTTTGCACTCATTCTTTTCTGTCTAAAATCAGTCCACACATTTCCCACAATCCTTTGATCATTTAATCATATAGCTTTGTTTCCAAGTGATCCAAGCTTAGATCCTCAAGTGCAAGAGAAGAATACTTCCTACCATCAAGTAAAGAAGTATTATAGATAAGTGTGTGTCCTTGCAACCTTGTTGCAATTGTATTATATCTTATAAATGATTTGTGTATATTGTGAAAGTGTGTATCGTAGTTGTGTATAACAGGTCGATTGTGGTGATCATTGTAAGTATAGTTAGATCAGGGTAATGTTAGTAAATAGTGTTAGATTGGTGTGATCAAGGTAATGTCTAGTTGAAGTAAAGTTGTGAAGTGAAGTATAAAAAAGTTGTGAAGGGTAGATAAGTTGTGAAGTGAAGTTGTAAAGTAAAGTGAAGTTGTGAAGTGAAGAAAGAGTTGTGTGGTGAAGCGAAGTTGTGAATTGTTGTGAAGTAGTGTGGTTAGTTGTGATAGATTGGTTCTAGCTAGGATTAGAACTCGACATTTGGCTTAGTTTCGGAAATCAGTGTAAGCTTAGTTGTGTACGATTTTCTCCGCCTAAAGAGAGCTTGTTGACATAGTGAAGAAAACTCTCGAGTCTGGTGCTCGGGGAGTGGAGTAGGGTGAAGAGGTGCTTCGTTGCCGAACCACTATAAATCCTTGTGTTGTGGTTTGATCTTTCTATCTCTTATCTCTTGTCTTGCATATTTATTTCATATCTTGTCATTATTTATTTGTTTAGTTAAATTGTTCATATTGTGCACATTGTGAATTCACATAAAGTCGAATCTAAGTTTTTATAAACAAACTATTCACTAAATTAAAAAGCGGTAAAACTATTCAACCCCCTTCTAATTTTCCACAATTGGTATCAGAAGCCACGTCAAACAAGATTTTTAAAATAAATTGTATTTTAAAATTTTGAATCAATCTATGGGATCGGAAAAATATTTAGAAGGGCAATCTATGCAAAGACCACCACTATTTGAAAGTGATGGATTTATTTATTGAAAAAATAGATTCGAAACTTATGTGAAATCAAAAGATCTAGATCTTTGACATGTTATTACCCATGGTAATTTTCCTCCTATTCAAAATAATCCCGAAACTAAAGAAGATGAAATTGTACCATTTGATAAACAAAACGATAATCTTAAAAAGAAACTTGCTAAAAATAATAAAGCTAAAATGGTAATCTATAATGCTTTGCCACGTAAAGAATACGAAAGAATTTCTATGTGCAAAACCACAAAAGAAATTTTGGATACTTTGTTAATCACTCACCAAGGTAATAGTCAAGTCAAAAATAACAAAATAGATATTCTTGTTCAACAATATGAACAATTTACAATTTCAGAAGAGGAATCGACAGATAATGCTTTTGCTAGATTTAACACTATCATTACTAGTCTAAAAACAGTTAATGAAGGTTTTTCTAGTAAGAACTATGTTAGGAAATTTCTTAGGGCACTTCATCCTAAATGGTGCGCAAAAGTCACGGCTATTGAAGAGTCGAAGGATTT